>JASANF010009340.1:0-44681 GCA_030248245.1 Trissonchulus sp. WLG1_4
TTACGCGATATTGGTAGATGGGTGGGTGCAGTTGGACGGCCTCGTGCAGGATATCCTGCGCGATGCCTGCGCGGCCCTTGCGCGATCCTATTGCGCGATATTGGTAGATGGGTGGGGGTAGTTAGATGGCCTCGCGCAAGACAGCTTGCGCGATGCCTGCGCGGCCCTTGCGCGATCCTATTGCGCGATCTTGGTAGATGGGTGAGGGTAGTTGGGTGGCCTCGCGCAAGACAGCCTGCGCGATGCTTGCGCGGCCCTTGCGCGATCCTATTACGCGATATTGGTAGATGGGTGGGTGCAGTTGGACGGCCTCGTGCAGGATATCCTGCGCGATGCCTGCGCGGCCCTTGCGCGATCCTATTGCGCGATATTGGTAGATGGGTGGGGGTAGTTAGATGGCCTCGCGCAAGACAGCTTGCGCGATGCCTGCGCGGCCCTTGCGCGATCCTATTGCGCGATCTTGGTAGATGGGTGGGGGTAGTTAGATGGCCTCGCGCAAGGGCCGCGCAGGCATCGCGCAAGCTGTCTTGCGCGAGGCCATCCAACTACCATCCTATTGTGCGATATTGGTAGATGGGTGGGGGTAGTTGGATGGCCTCGCGCAAGGCAGCTTGCGCGATGCCTGCGCGGCCCTTGCGCGATCCTATTGCGCGATATTGGTAGATGGGTGGGGGTAGTTAGATGACCTCGCGCAAGATAGCTTGCGCGATGCCTGCGCGGCCCTTACGCGATCCTATTGCGCGATATTGGTAAATGGGTGGGGGTAGTTGGATGGCCTCGCGCAAGACAGCTTGCGCGATGCCTGCGCGGCCCTTGCGCGATCCTATTGCGCGATCTTGGTACATGGATGGGGGTATTAGTTGTCAGAGCCATACGTAGGGGGGAAGGGGTCTTGGTTTGATTAGGAAATGTTCTGCATGCCCTCCGTCTCTTTAAGTGACAGAGGGGGGGTGGTAGCAATAGCCGCGCGCACTGGCATGAGGGGGGGGGGGGTAAAAATCCTGTGCATTTGTGCGACTTACACAGAGTGCAACCCAAGATCAGCCAAATCAATTTTTGAGCTCATCACACCGCTACACAGTCCAACTGCAGACCACTTAAAAATTTACTGACAAGAGGGCAAGAACAACCTACTATTAAGATGTGTTTTTGAAAAAAAATTTTTAAATAAAATTCTTACTGTATTACCTCGAATAAAGCCCCTGGGGTTTTATTGTTTCGTGAAACGCTTACCTGGGGCTTTATTCAAGGCTGGGGCTTTATTCAAGGCTGGGGCTTTATTGTTTCGTGAAAGGCTTACCTGGGGCTTTATTCAAGGCTAGGGTTTTATTTTATGTCTGGGTTCCAAAGTGGCCGTTTCTCAACTTTTGGTTTCTTCTAGTGTCCAGCAGTTGTCATGAAGCTCAAATGCTACGTATATATGTACTTTCCAAGCTGTAGGATTCATGTTTAAAATAAAATCGGTATGTCAACCCCAGTAGGACCCAAAATTCCGTCCGGGAAAATTACTAGTTGCCTGACGAAATTTTTTGCGTTATGATTAGAACGGTTTTCACTAAAGTGGCCTCGCTGCTCTCCCACCCACCATTCAAGTGGTAACATGACGGGTTGCACTCTGTGTAAGCCGCACAAATGCACTAAATTTTTAGCCCCCCCCCTCACCAGTGCGCGCGGATATTGCTACCACTCCCCCCCATCCACTAAGATCGTGCTATAGGATCGCACAAGGGCCGCGTAGGCATCGCGCAAGTTATCTTGCGCAAAGCCATCCAACTACCCCCACCCATCTACCCAGATCGCGCAATAGGATCGCGCAAGGGCCGCGCAGAATGTCTAGCCAATCAGGAACTAGACAATGCAAATTAGTGACGGCGTGCAAACTTCACTGCGCGGGCCCTTGCGCGCTCTTGCGCGTCGCGCAATGGAAGTCTGCGAGACTCTGTGCAACTTACACAGAGCTCGAAAAAAACTCTAACTGTATAATTCATAAGGGCAGTGTCCAGAAACTTAGTCCACACTATGTCTAATCCCTCAGATTGACTCTCCTGAGACCAACGTGTCAGAACACCCTTTACAGTTCGTATGTATGTGATACGTGTAGATTTTTTATTAGGATGTTTCAACAAGCCCTTCTGCTGAGTGAGGAGTTGTTGCATTGTGAGGTCTGAGTAGCAATATTCCAGAGAAATATGTAGTAAACGCGGCCACTTATTGTAGATAAAATGATTTTTTAAATTTCCGCACACAGTCACTGCTGAGTAGCTCCAATTTTTTAAACAACAAAAAGTGATGAATTGTAAAGACGTTATTTGATTTTTGAAGTCAAAAACTTATTGAAGTGAAAAAGAATGTCACACCGAGATTTGAACTCGGGCCAATGAATTAATAAGAATCCAGAGTGCCAACCAATGTATACTGTATGAGACCTCTGGTGCGAAGATGTTAATTTTGACTATTGAAAGTTCTTCTTCGACAAAAGACAAACAATTAGACATATTCATATACGAACCGACAGACCTCTTTCTATAACCGTTTTGGCTGCACTGCCCATAAGTAGCCTACCCCCTTAATACACGTAAATTATCTTCCGAGCACCCTCACCAGTGCTATAGTGGCACGATCGTCTCCAAAATAGCACATACACTACAACCCCACTACACTACTATGCATGCAATAGATCAGACTTGGGCTGTTTGCGTGACTTCTCAGAATTCGGCGCCATTGAATTCTTGACATAGCCATTTTTCGAGGGCCAAAAAGGGGGTTTTTCCCTCCCAGCCGAGCCAAAACCGCAAAAGCCTAGAACACCATTATGCTGATGCCTCTATTCCCAACCGAATTGCATTAAAAACCACAAAAACGTGCCCCGCCAATGTGTATTTCTTGTGATTTGCGACCGATTTGGTTGCAACCGATTTGGTTGCAATTTGACCAGCATGTGCCCCAAGCAAGTACACACACCAAATTAAACAGATATGCTTGCATAAATTGAATTTTGAAATTCCGCATTGTGGTGTATGAGTTCTATTCTAGAGTTAGGCGCTATCGCGCCAACCCTGATAAGGCATTTATTTTGTATATGAAGCAACTTTGAGTCTTTTCTAATCCACAGATCAAAAGTACTACCATATATTTCTAATCCACAGATCAAAAGTACTACCATAGATATACTAGTCCTATGCTGAGTATATGGTCTGGAGTTGCTTATAGCACCAAATATCTAATCTTGGTCTTATGCAATCATTCTAGTTATTCCGCCTCAAGGTGGAATAAAAAATAAGAAAATATTTTACTAACCACGAATTATAACAGATAAATTTACTTTGCAAATCGTAATAAGTCGGTACTCGCCACAAACTATACAACACACAGCAACAAAAAACACTCATTAATTTAAAAGAACTTATGAGCATAAATAGCGATCGCGTTGCGTTCAAGCCGCTGGGTGTTTGGTACGCACGCAGGTGGGGCTTTAATCAAGGCTGGGGTTTTATTATTTCGTGAACTCCTTCCCTGGGGCTTTATTCAAGGCTGGGACTTTATTCAAGGCTGAGGCTTTATTCGAGGTAATACGGTAATAAACAAAAAAATAATTATTTTTCGAAATTGCGTGGTGCATTTTATTAAATTTGGTGTAATTTCGGTACGTGACATCAAATACATGCATCAAAACACAGGCGTACATTTGCTCAAATAACATTTAGACAGCAATGCAACAGCTTAATATGCACATTACTAAAGCATTATAATGACTACATGTCAGTACAATAAACAACAAACTAAATGTGGGAGCAATATTGTTCACTATTTAAGGGGGTAGTGTCGCGAAAGCAGTCGATTTTGCGCGACTATAAAACTTTTTAAGTGAAAGATAGGTCATTGTTATTTATATATTCTGAAAATATGTTTCAAGGAAAATATTTTTGCCAAGTTTCAGCAAAATTGATGCAGCATACAGTTAGCAGTGAAGCCGCAAAGTCGGAAAAATGACGTTTTGAAAACCTATTCACATTTGATATTTTCGTCACGATTAAAAACTTTTTGTTTAAATTCTTTACACAGACTAAAAGCACATATGCTCTAGTTTATGCACACAAAATTTAGTGCAAATTGTTTCAGTGGTTGCGGAGTAATACCTGTTTGAACTGTGAAACTGTGCGTGCGTAACCTGTAAAGTACTCACAGCAATAATGATAAATTGTAAAAAATTTAGACACTTATTTTGAAATCGAAAGAAAGACGAACCTTTATTTTTTATTTTTTTTGTGTCAAAAAATTGTGCGTCAAAACACTACATGTACTTCACAAGCTAGCCAATCTGATATCTGGCTTGATTTTTCGAATTTTTATGTCCCTATTGTGTGATGTCTGGCTTACTAATGACAATTGGTCCAAGATATTTGTCAATATTGATAGTGTAATGTCTGGCAGTAACTATTTGATACCATACAGCGTTGGACTAGCTTCTCATTGAATGTACTACTTCAAAATAAAAAGTTCTATTTTCACAGCCTATGAGCAAAACTGCTTTCGCGACACTACCCCCTTAAACTGACATTCCAGCAAAAAAAGTTAAATAAATAAATATTGTAGTTGAAAGTATTCAGCTTTTATTTATACAATACATAACACATGCTATTTTTTTGAAAATGCGGTAACGAGAGAGCTGGTTTTCCGTAAACAGGTTTCGTTTCTGACCTCAAATTCACAGAATTTTAGCTTCTGCTTAGCGATAGCTCGAAATCTAGCGTGAAAAATGTAACAAAGATAAAAATCAGAACCTATAGATCCGCTCCATAAAATGACTGTGAATAGACGCCATATTTCTGCCATCAATGAAAACTTAGCCCCTCGCATCAATGCAAACTCATGCGGGTAGTTTAAACAATCGAAAAATTTCGATATCATTCTGAATCTGATTTCAAACTGTATCACAAACGCAAGCGAATTTAAAATAAGAACACAATTTTGACACAAAAGAAGAATGGCAGAACTTTTTTCTCTCGAATAATCATCATTAGACAGTTGCAAATTTTTTCGCTGGTTGGCAATTTTAAACAAGCCTAAGACGACAAATATGGTCAACAAGATGTTTGAACAATTTTCAAAAAATTCCACCCTTCTGCTTACTTCCATAAAACTATCAGCGATATATCTCAAAATAACAATTGCAGAATCGTGCGTACTGGCCCAAAGGTCAAAACATTGTTACTTAAACGGCATTACGCTGAAGTACAAAACGGCTACCACAATAGCTATTACAATTACTAACGATACCACAAAACGGGTAATCAGTTTGCGGTATAATTTCGGCGCGAATAGAGCAAAAACTCTATCCACTGCTAAACCCAGGACCAACTGTCGGCCTGCGACACCAAAGCTGGCGCCAATATGCGCATGAACGCAACGTCGCATGACTGATTTGTGAGCGTTTTCTAGCGGATTTACCCACACGCACATTCGAAAAAACATACCGCTGGTGCCAATGCAAGCGATCATGTTAACCCTTTGACGCCCAGAGGTTCTCTCTATAGGCAACCAAACTTTGACACCTTCTAGTTCTTTGGCCATTGCTCGAGCTACGTGTGTCGTAGAGAGCTCGCAAAACCACCATTCGATAGAGAATTTAATGGTGAACAAAACATATTAGTCGATCAAGGGTCTAGGACGCACCGTTTTTGCGTTATAAGCGCTCAAAGTTGAAAGTTTGTGCAAATTTTGCGACACCGCTCAGGCATAATATGTACCTCACCCTAGAGTATTAACACAGCAACCGTGCGCCTACCATAGTTGACTGCTAAAAATAAACTACAATATCCGCTGTATCTGATGCACAAAACGTTGACTGCCAGAATTGCGATTACATATCATAATGAGGCTAAAAAGAAAATACTACTTTTGCGACTTAAAAAAGTCAAAATTTCACGCTGCTTAATCAAGAATAAGTTTTGTTGTGTGGCAGCCAGACTAAAATTGGGCCACTAAATGCAAAGATCTACTATTTCTGAAAAAACAATTCGAAGATCAGTTGACTAGAATAAGCTAGCCAAGCTTTATAGCCTCAGATTGGGCATCCACCACGTGGGGTACCTGAGGTTCACACTGCGCATCAAAGGGTTAAATATCGCAAGAGTTTTCAAATACAAAAAACTCGGTGAGCTAAATTCTTTGTCTTTGTACACCAAAAACGCCAAAATATTGCCAGCAAAGCCGACAAATTGCACAATTGGACTGCAAAGACCGCACGAACTGACTTGGTCCAAGTAATAAACTTTTTGGTGATAGTCGTGATAGATTGTCATAAATTCGGCCATTTGCTCAAAAGCTATGGCCGAGTTTGTAGAAGCATGAAAAAACTGTTCTGTTAGATTGCCGCAAGTGCTTGTGGGATACTGATGACGCAAAATTTGTGCCATATTTTTTGCAATACTGCATGATATGTTTAAATTTTCACAGTTTCTGAAACAGATTAAAAAAGTGCGTTCAACATTTTAAAAGCATATTCGTTCATTAATTTTACCTAAACTTTGATTTTAGCTTCTAGTTTGACTTGAATATACATTTGATTACAATTTACAAGAGCAATAGGATTTAATTAGGACAAAGTTGTACTACATTGACGTACTTTGAGGATAGCAGTGCGCCTCCGGACTTTACAAATAACATTAGCCAAAAAGACAGCAATCAGTGGGTCAAGATGCGGTCAAAAAGATAGGTCAAAAACGCCACAATTGTGAGATCGCTTGCAGGCACAAATTTTTATTGAAACAGAACGGCCTGTGAGCGATTTGTGGCATTTCAAAATCTACTTGTGCCTGTGGCCTGTCACCTGTGAGCTGTGGCCTGTGCCTGCTAGATATTGAAACTCAAAGGCACAGGCTCACAGGCCCACAAATTTGTGGGTCTGTGAGTTTAGTGAAACGGGCTACAGGTGTTTTGTTGTAGTGGCATTCCTAATGTGACTACTACACACAGTCACGTCACATATACACGAGACAAAATTTTTGAATAAATATTAAACAATAGAAAGACAAAGTATTTCCTTCTGCTCTTATGTGTTCTTAATTGTTTTAAAAAATGGCATCCTCTGGTAATTATATTATTTATGTTTTAGCCGTTGTTATTACAATTACCCCCACTATAGTCATATTTAGAAGTATGGCCATGCCCCCGACGTCGACGTAAATGACGACATTATAGACTGCAGTATGCTTGTCAAACTCAAAAGAAGCACTGACCACTCTGTCTCACCGAACTCGGCCAACATTCATTACGTCAACGGTTTCAGCCATTTTTTGTCAGCGTACCATTTGTTTTGGAAAACTTAGAGTTTGTAATTTAAGCTTTCAGAACTTGAAACAAATAGTTGAATACATCCATTTTGTACAAATGAGTTTGCATGAACAAACCAAACAACTTCGGCAGACTTCTCTAAAGTGCGGTAAGGTAGTGTCGTCACCGGAGCTCGGCTGAACTCTGTGCAATGGCTGCTAAACAAACAGGACATCAACCAGTACGCGCACCTATTCATGGCAGTCAGCCAGCATGACCTCCAGTGGGGTGAGATCATGTGGGAAAAACATGGCAAAACTGCCAGAGACGCACTAACAGACACTGGGGTCCCGTCACCGCCAGCACGACAAAAAAACCCAAGCAACAATTCCGAAATTCCCGGACCAAACGCCAAAAAAGGCTGTGATTTGTTGGTTAACACAGCCCGCGAGGTTAATAAACATCTGGACACTGCCACACGACCTAAGCAACAGGTCACTGAAGCCAAAGTACTGACCCAAAGACTACCACTGACTCCAATGGATATACAGCCGCCCTCGGAAAACATTCCGCCTAAATTGCCACCTTCGGCTACCCGTCTCGTTACCCCGGATGGTGACCAGGCCACTACATCATAATTTCGAAAAGCATCAAGTGCCCAGTGATTTTCATAACGAAGTAATTGTTTTCAAGAATTATGGACACACTATTGTACTGTACCGCCTACCGCCAAAAAACTAGAAGGACGCATAAACAAGTGCAACAAATGCGCACACACATGAGCAGCAGCACAGGACAGAACCAGACACCAATCAGCCAACCCACAGCATATATACTCTCGCTGCGGGTCTTGCACAGTCACACAGAGACATGATTGCCTGCCATTGACATTTTTCTTCCACATTGTGCGCGTGCTTGGCTTGCTTGCAAATTGCACTGCTTCATGACATTAATTGAATTAAAATTTTAATATTGTATAAATTATATAAAATTGTCATTATTAAATTATGCTTTTAAAATTAAACGTAATTATTTATTTTTTAAAATATTAATTATTATTTTTATTATTAAAACTTGTTAAATAAAACTAATATAAGCCAGAAATTTCCGAAAACTTCCGAAAATTTCTCAAAATAATTGAATAAGAAATTTCCGAAAAGATTGCATCGGAAATTTTCCAACCACTCACATTTCTAATTTTAAATTTAAGTAACTTTTTTTATAATTGATTACACTATGAACATTAATTGTTAATTCTTGTTTATTCATTTATTATTTATGTTGTATAAATATGCACACGGACCATAGGCACTGGTTTTATTCTGTTACCAAACAATCGAACGGGGACGTTTTAAAATTACGGCCTCCTGTGTAGCGGGGACGTTCCCGGTCCCCCTTTTTAACAATTACAAGTCCTACAGTAACCAAAACATCTTGATATTTCTAGTCATAAATCTTAATAAAAAGGGCTAATAAAAGTGGACCCTTTATAAATAAATTATTGAAATTCTAGCCCACCCATGTCTGACTAAGCTAGTGCCACATGACACACCTACCGTAGACCAAACCATTTAGAAGAACTGCACCGATGTGAAATTTTGATTTGTGATTTCTGAATAGACTGACCCCCGGACTAAACTAAACCCACTGTCTGAATAAAAAGAGTTGCATTGGACTTGTGTTTATTGTACGGTTGTCGGTTGGTGGTAGGACAGCAAGTACCTAAGGCTTCTTCTCCGTCTTGAACTCGTGACTTTTATTCTACGGTCTTTTGTCTTGGCTTGCTCTCTGCCGCTTGACCCACCAGCCGGCCCTCATTACTATCTGCTGAACAGCAAGCTGAGGTCTTGTAAGGGTGAACATGCGTATGGTCGACTTTCGCATTTGTGACAAAATTTATAAGTTTAGTGATTGCAGAGGTCATAAAGGTCTGTCTCTCATCTACAGTAATCAGCAAGTAGGGTCAGCGCACGACTAACTTGCGCCTTAGTGGGGTAACGACCGATTCGCATTTAGCGAATTCGAAATTGCACTTTTTGTGCTATAGCGCTTTTTTTATGCGCTATATGCGCTATAAGCGCTATGGAATTTGCTATATGCGCTATTTGCGCTATAGCGCTTTTTGGGGGTGCTATATGCGCTATTTGCACTATATGCGCTATCGAAGGTGCTATATGCGCTATTTTCGCTATAGCGCTTTTTGGGGGTGCTATATGCGCTATTTGCGCTATATGCGCTATCGAAGGTGCTATATGCGCTATTTGCGCTATAGCGCTTTTTGGGAGTGCTATATGCGCTATTTGCGCTATAAGCGCTATCGACGGTGCTATATGTGCTATTTTTTTGGATATGGATGAAACTTCTACAGAAAAATGGCCAGGGGGGATTTGAACCACCCATTGCTAGATTACTAGCTTAACGCTCTACCGACTGAGCTACGCTGGCCTATTGGTGTTTGTGTTAATTTCCCTTTAAATTGTGATGCTGATCTTGGATAGCGCTTATAGCACCTGAGGGTGCTATTTGCGCTTTTTAGGCGCTATTTGGTGCTATTGGCTAACTTATTGAAAAGTTTTGTACTTTTTAGCACGTATACGATCCTTCAATAAACAAAACGAATTTTAAAAGTATTTTAAAACTTTTGTTAGTGTTCTGGACGTCGATATAAAAAAATATTGCATAAATAGCGCATATAGCACAACGATAGCGCATCAAAGTGCTATAAGCGCTATTTTTTTCATAGGCATAAAAAATAGCGCTTATAGCACCCGAGGGTGCTATTTGCGCTATTTAGGCGCTATTTTGTGCTATTAGCTAATTTGTTGAAAAGTTTTGTATTTTTTAGTAAGTATACGGTCCCTCAATAAATTAGAAAAATTTTTAAATTATTTTTAAATTTTTGTTTGTGTTCTAGTCGACGATACAAAAAATAGCGCATATAGCACAACGATAGCGCATTAAAGTGCTATAAGCGCTATTTTTTTCGTAGGCTTAAAAAATAGCGCTTATAGCATCTGACGGTGCTATTTGCGCTATTTAGGCGCTATTTTGTGCTATTGGCTAATTTATTGAAAATTTTTATCCTTTTTAGTGAGTATACGGTCCCTCAATAAATTAGACTATTTTTAAAATTATTTTTAAAATTTTGTTAGTGTTCTAGTCGACGATAAAAAAATAACGCATATAGCAAAACGATAGCGCATGAAAGTGCTATAAGCGCTATTTTTTTAGTAGGCTTAAAAAATAGCGCTTATTGCACCAGATGGTGCTATTGGCGCTATTTAGGCGCTTGGACGCTGCTTAAACTTGATTATTTTTATATTATTATGATTATTAACTCATTATTGCTTTAAACTATTTCTCGTTCTTTTCCTGCTTAACAAGTAAGTTATATATGTTTCTTGGTTATTTCCTATAATGATCTGTTTTTAATAGAATATTAATATGCTGGAGAATACTTTATGAATATTTTTACCCTTCTAGGGTTTCATTTTGCGTAACCAATAGGAGCGAAGAATGGAAAGTTATGTTGGGTAGTTGCCTACAATTTTGACTAATAGGAGCGAGGGATGGAAAGCCCTACAAGCCCAACCCCGGGGGGGTGGGGGGGAGGGCGGGTGGGCGCCTACTGAATCTTTTTACCATTCTAAGGGTTCATTTTGCGTAACCAATAGGACGAAGAATGGAAAGTCATGTTGGGTAATTGCCTACAATTTCGACTAATAGGCGCGAGGGATGGAAAGCCCTACAAACCCAACAATCGGGGTGGAGGGGGGGGTGGGCGCCTACTCAATAAATTAGCCAATAGCACAAAATAGCGCCTAATTAGCGCAAATAGCACCCTGAGGTGCTATAAGCGCTATTTTTTAAGCCTATGAAAAAAAAGCGCTTATAGCACTTTGATGCGCTATCGTTTTGCTATATGCGCTATTTTTTAATATCCTCTATCAAAACACAAACTAAAAGTTTAAAAGAATTTTAAACTTCTTAATTTTAATTGAGACATCTTATACGTACTAAAAAGTACAAAAGTTTTTAATTAAATAGCCGATAGCACAAAATAGCGCCTAAATAGCGCAAATAGCACCCTCAGGTGCTATAAGCGCTATTTTTTAAGCCTACGAAAAAAATAGCGCTTATAGCACTTTCATGCGCTATCGTTGTGCTATATGCGCTATTTGCGGGAGGGGGGGAGGGGTGGGGGAGGGGGGGTACCTGTCGTAGCGTGTATAGCGCAAATAGCGGGGGGGGGCGTTTTTGAGTTGGAAACTATAGTAGCGCATATAGCGCAAATAGCGCCTAGGGGTGGGGGGGTGGCGTTTTTGAGTTGGAAACTATAATAGCGCAAATAGCGCAATTAGCGCCTAGGGGTGGGGGGGGGTAAAATCTCGTGCTCGTGCACGCTTACACGCGACATCTACCCTTAGTGGAGACTGAACCAGTTTTAAATGCAATTATTACTTATGACTGAACAAATTTTACAAACTGTAATTCAATGTAATTTGAATGAAGCACCACACATTACTCACTTTTTGTAATAGTTACCATCACTACGATGAATTAAGGATTTCTTCTAGCAAAAATGCTGACAGTCGTTTTTATATAAAAAGTTAGGTTTTTGTCAAAGAACGCGAGCCCAACGATAAAGATTCTGTTCGTTGTCAACAACGTTCGTCCTGCAGTGCTAGAGCTGTCATTCAGTTTAATGATCAAGTAGCCTAATATGCTGCCTCGTTTAGTGTTTTTTTGTTTAATTTTGTTCAATGTCGATGTTTGCCATAATCTTGTGACACAATTAATTTGTAATACAGTTATTTTTACGCGACCCCTGAGCGGCCCCCTCAGGGGCCGCGTATATACTATATTCAGAATATCAGGTTTCTATGTTTGTTTCTGGTAGGTCGAATTTCCGGTGTTAAATAACACCGGAAGGGCAGTTAGGTCGATCTTGCACTCAAGTTCCGCATGACAGATGATGCCACTGAGAATAGCGAAAGGAGACAAAAGCAACAAACTGAGTGGAATCGAACCACCACCCCGTCGTTTCTCAGTCGGACGTTTTACCGTCTGAGCTAACCGGACTGACAGTTAAAAATTTCCAAAGGCAATGCAAATAATGGAACACCGGAAGTTATCATCAAGGTGTGCGAAATGTCATTTAAAATTTAAAATTAGCTGGGAAACTGATATATCAAAGTTTCAAAAAGTGATTTGTGACTCCAACATATACTTTACAACATTCATTTGGTGTAAGAACTTTGGTTACTTATGTATTTGCCAATCAGTGCTGCTTAAAAACGTACATTAGTCATAGTTAACAACGTAAGTTCATGGCCTCATTGTGTAGTGGTCAGCACTCTGGACTTTGAATCCAGTAATCCGAGTTCAAATCTCGGTGAGGTCTTATTTTTTTCATTACTTAATTAGGATATTTTGATTGTTTTATTAATTTTTGATGTTTTACCAGTAAGAGTTTGGAGCTACTCAGCAGAGAATTAGTGCGGGAATTGGAATTTAGAAGTCATTTTATCTGCAATTAAAGACCGCGTTTAATATTTCCTCTAGAATATTGACACTCAAGCTTCACAAGGTAACAACTTCTCACTCAGCAGAAGAGCTTGTTAATAACATGTTTTTTGATATAAAGGTATTGCATCTACCGCAAGACTCATGCATCATCAGTCAACTGACCTATCAGAGTGAGCGTGTATGTGTGCACATTTAATGTGCCTGCTAGTCTGGTCTTGATTGTCTAATCCCATCAGCGAGTCACATTGTAGGTCAGCGCTGAAATTTCAAAGGCCTGCTAGACACTAAACTCAACAAACATTTTACGACAATGCGAAGTGTCAAAGTTTTACACCAAAGCAAAATTCGCCAATGCGAGTGTACCCTTGTAAGGACCCTCTGATAGGTTGCCAAGGGATTGGCCTTGTTGGTCACAGACGCATTTTAAAATAACAAAAAAACTTAAATGACGTATGAAAACTTATGAAAACTGAAAATAGTTATAACAAGAATGAATAATTGAAGCTTTGAGCATTTCTCATGTACAAGTTTGATTAAAGAATGTATCTATAGTATTAAGGGGGTAATTGCGTTTTTAGGTGTTTTTTTAAACTACCATAACTGCACTTAACCTCAACAAAAACTAGAGCGGTCTTTTTTTACATTTTTTTACACCTTCTAGCTTTAAAAAACTAAATTTAAAAGCAGATTATTTTTTGCAATTTTACTGCTGCTATCATTTGAATACACCCCATCAGCTGTTTTTTTGACTAAATTTTGCGCCACAGTTATGAAACTCAAGATCAGCCAACAACTACTAAACTTTTTGCAGTTATGCACTGACATAATATCCCCACCCGTTTTTTTGATATAGTTGATAAGTCGTTTCTACGCTGAGAAAATGACATTTTAGTGCAAAAATCACGTAATTTGACTTTTCTCTAAAATTTTCAAAAGCCCATAACACCGACTCTACAAACTATTTTTAGAAAAGGAAAAAAACGGGTGGGGATATTTTCCTAAAGATAATGTGGTTAAAGTTTCGAAGCCGTAGTCCGTTTTTAGCTTGAGTTTTGTGGGCGCAAAAATTACACTGAAATGTCAAAAACCACGAAAACGACATTACCCCCTTAAATGCCATGAAGAACTAAACATATTTGTAGTTTGTTCTATTTTGTTTAGAACATTTGTTTAGAATTCGAAAGAAAAAAAGACTACGTGATTAAAACCATGGGTCTTCACATACGGCTGGCCTATGTAGTTTGCGGCGCGGAATATGGGTGCCATGTCATGATGGTGGGCCCTAACACCTTCAAGTGCCGGTGTGGATTGAATTGCTGACAGCGACCAAGCGTGTAGTCAAAAGTACGTTAAGCGGTTGTTACACTACTTTTTTAAAACAAGTGAAAATTCTTTTTTAATTCATTTAACGTAAAGAAAGTAGCATTAATTAAACTATCGTTCATCATTATAAAATTTGAAAAACTAAAATTTTTTGGTTTAAAAATTGAACACGTAAATATAATTGTATTTAAAGAGTAGTAACTAACTACCGTGTTAAAATATATGAAAACAGATAGATAATAACGCGTTCTATTATTTTTGAAAAATTAATTTCATTTTAATGGCATAATGTACTTGTTCTAAGCGTTCTAGCATATACACTTCAAAATAATAGTTTACAACTAAAAAATCATTGACACATCTTTGTGACAGTCATCGGGTTTTTTCAGAGCCACATCATTGGGAAACAGTGTCGGAGAGCTCCAGCCCCAATGGTTATAAAATTTTGGAAAGTCCGTAGCCCTTCAATCGATGAATCGAATATCAGACCCCGGCCGACACCAGCTCTGCCCTTTGTCCGTGCCCTCAACCCTGGAAGAAAGCAAAAAAATGTTGATAACCTACAGGGGCCGTGAAGGGTTTCATTAATACTCAAGTGTAAATGTACTAGAGATCGGCCGCTAAGCCAAGTGTCGGCTCCGGGCCGGCCCGGTGCCGTTGCAGTCGGCCCGGTCAGCCCGAGCCGGCCCGCTGTTTGCCGGGAATCGGCCCGGGGCCGGCCCGGTCGGCCCGGTGGGCCCTGGTTGGCTTGCTCAGTCACAAAGACTGCTAAAATCCAAGAACGACTGTAGCACACTAATAATTTACATTACAACTGTAACCTTTTACATTACAAACGCAAATCTGTCATTTAAAGTAGCAGTGTTATTCGCCAGCTATTGCTTTGATGAGTTAGCGCGACATCTCGCACCTTACACTCTTGGTGTAGAATGACTGAATGAATAGCATGACTTTCTATCTCACATTCATAGTTCAGTGTGAACAGCGGCAGTCATAGTATACAAGGATTCCAGATTAATTTGTGTTTTAGCTGAAGTTTCAACTGTAAAAATTGTGAAGCATCAGACGCTGAAACGAAAAGCTAAAAAAACTGAAACTTGTGTCAGTTTTGTTGTATGTAGGTTGGGTGTACCCCAGCAAGTTAATGAATAAACTTCAGTCTAAGCTTAGGCGTTTTCAAAAAACTTCAACTGTACTGATCTTCATATTGTTGCAGCGCACTTGAGTCAAATTATATATTTTAAACTGAGCTGTAGTTCCCCCGCCGGCCGCCGTTAGTTTTAGTTCTCACTCACAGAAATTACTTTTATTACATTTATATTAAACTAAAGACAGTTGTCGCTAGTTGCTGTGAAAACCAGTTGCTCTACGGGGGTTTGTTTCGCCGTCCATTATGTATGTATAACTTCATTTGATTGGTGTGAGGCTAAAGCTCCACCCAAGGGGCCCGGCCGGCTCGGTTGGTCCGGCCGGCCGGGGCCGTCCCGCTGCCACAAGGCCCCGGGCCGTTGGCCGGCCACGGGCCGCTGATTGAGCGTCAACCCGGGGCATGCCCGGCCCGGGCCGATCTCTAGGTATGTACGTTTTCATTATCATCAGATTTGGACATGTTAACTGTTCCAGCCCAAAAATTTACTATGGCACTATGGCAATTTGTTTTTTAAAACGGTTTAGCGGTTAAACATTTTGCGTTAATTGTCAATTTTGAATCGAAAAATATTATGATATAAACGTTATGATAAAAAGTTATAAGTACAAAGCCATGATTTCTGCTATCTAATATAAAAAGAACTATGTTTATGACCTAAGCAGTTTCTTAGTCATTGTCATTTATCTTATTTCCAAAAAATAACGCTCGTTAGCTCCTGCGGGTGCGTGTTGCACCACTTACTACTGTTGTTTTGATACCGCAAAATAATTTAAATATGAAATAAATATGATACTTGGAATTTTAATAGAATATTTTTGATAGTTGATACTTAAAAACACTTTAAATATGATATAAATATGATACCTCGAATTTAAAAATGATGCTTATAAATATGATACCTCGAATTTAAAAATGATGCTTTTGATATTTGATACTTGAAAAAAATTTAAATATGATATAACTACAATACTTTGAATTTAAATATGATACTTTTGCTATTTGATACTCGAAAAAATTTATATATGATATAAATTTGATACCAAATAATTAAAATATGATACCATAATTTAAATACGATACTTTTGATACCAATTTTAATTTTGATACCGGTATCAAAAGCATTGATACCCAAATATCATATTTATATCAAAAGTATCAAAATACTACAAAACCAAATGAAATGAACTACCAGCCTACTGCCTATTTATTGATTTTTGTATATTTTTTCAACTGAAATTTTGCACAAGCGTGCCCTTTTGGTACAGTTCGACTGGCATTGCCCTCTAGAAATAAAAAAGCTGAGCAGTAGCCAATCAAAATATGGAGGAGGTGCAAAATGCGAGATCAAAGAATACCGCCGTTCTTAGTCTGCACAAACATCAAAATGTGCTCCTTTAAGGTGGCGCTCCGAATAACTTCCATAACTTTATTATCTTATAAGTCGACGTAGGTTGTAGCTAGAATGTATTTCGTTTAAATATATTGAAATATATTGCCTGTTACAAAGCTCTGTTTCTGAGCTTCTAAGTTTCACGTGCCTGCTGCCTTGTTCTGATTTTTTATCACCGATTGAAAGTGTTTATTTTCGCTAAATGCGCATAATTTTTCAAACGGCATAACTGAGCGAAACTTTGTTCAAATTTTACGATCTATAGCTTAAACTGTAGGTAACTATAATGCCGAGGCGTATCTTTTCTTATAATTTTAATCCAATTGTTTTGGCTCAAAATACACTAGTTTTTCTAAAATTGGTCAACTTGAAATCGCTGCAGAAATTCACCAAAAACAGAAATCAATATTTTCGAAGAAGGTACACCTGAATTTACTTATTTTCTAACTAAGTCAAATTTCACAATGAAAAAACGACTTGGAGGAGAGCTATCACGATTCAAAAAAGGGTATTGCCGATCAGAAAAATCTGAGGTTTGCCCACACAAACGACAGTGTCAAAAAATAGAGCGTGTTTTTAATGCAAACAACCATTGAGAAAAGTTGGAGAAGCCAAAAAGTAGCTAAAGAAAAATTAGCTTGAAAAATAGTGCATTTTTGTCATTATCGCTCAACGTAATTTGAAATTTTTTTTACAAATGTTTGCCTACACAAACGACTTTTTAAAAAGTTGCAGTCACCTATTATCTGCGCAAAACCGTTATCAAAAGTAACAAAAGCCATATACAATTTTTCGGAAAACCGATTTGCAGATTTTGCCATATCGAAATTCAGGTAAAGAAATTAATTTCTACCAAACTACATGTTATGTATTCTAACAAACGAAAACTAATTCACTGCTGAACAACCTTTCTTCAAGAACAAAGACCTGAAAACGTGACTGAAAACTTTTACTGCCCAAAGTCAGTTATTCGGAGCGCCACCTTGAGGGGGCGCTCTGAGTAACTTCCAATAAATCAAATTGCTATAATTTTTAATTTCTTGCTGATACGAACTTTTTTGCTTAAGTGCAATCAAGATGAACACCAGGCAAGCATTTTTGCAAAGTTTGATGAGTCTCGGAACATTTTAGCAAATTTTATGACTGCATCAAAACTGAAATTTTGAAGGATTTGACTAATTTTTGAAATGACGTAGCTCAATGTTGCCTCAACCAAATTCAACAGTCTATAGCTTAAATTAAAGACAATTATCTTGCCGAGGAGCCATTTTTGTCGAATTTTCGTTACCGACGACAAATTTTTAGTTATTTTAATTTCTATCAAAAGTGACGTTTTAAAAAGCCTTTCATAATGAGTCAAATCATAATAATACAATTTAAGAAATTCGGCGTCTCCATATGCATCTGCTCTAACAGTCTGCAAAGTTTCAAGCGGATCGGTATTCGCAGCTGACAGTAATCTTAAAAAAAATGTACGCTATAGCCCAATTTCAAAAACCTGAAGTTTGCCTACACATACGTATTTTCCAAAAAATAGAGCTAATTTTTCTGTACTTAAATCCGCTGAGAAAAATTTCAGAAGCCAAAAAGTACCTAACGAAAAATTATTTTGAAAAACAGTGTATTTTGTCAATGTTGGCCAACGTATTTTGGAATTTTTTTTAGAAAGGTTTGCCTACACAAACGACTTTTTGAAAAGTTATATCTAGCAATTAGCTACAAAGAACTGTTTCAAAAAATACCGAAAGCCATATAGAAATTTTTGGTATATCAATTTAAAATTTTTTCACATTGAAATATAGGTTAAGATTTCAAGTTGAACAAAATTTGACTTTATATACATCAAATGAAAGCTAATTTAATTTGCAACAACTTTTCTTCTTGAGTTAATTAACGAAAACTTACGTGAAAAATTTTATCGTCCAAAGTCGGTTATTCAGAGCGCCACCTTAAGGGGGGCTACCTGTAAAAGTGAAAATTTTAGGTTCTCCGATTCGCTTCAAATTTGCACACAATGTAGTCCCAGTGAAGGCGCATCGCAGATGTAACAAACTGGAACCAATGCTTTTGCCAATTTTCTACTAGGGGCTCCCAAATATTCAATTTTACGTGTAAATCATAGGCGCGAAAACAGTTTTTGTGCTCACAAAGCGTTCCCTTACTCGAAATTTTTGTTAATACTGACGAAGCTAATTTTTACATGATTCAATAGCCTAATGTCATATCTCAACCTCTATGATCCATTTTTGTTAAATTTTTGCCCATGGCCTAAGCAGTGACGCCAAATGCAAAAAATCACTCAAATTTGGCGGACCCAAAAAATGACCATTTTTTCACAATTCGCCCTCGATTTTAGAATTGAAAATACATATCAAAAATCCGGATCATAAAATTTTGCGCATATATGCGAGCTACTACTACGCCAAGCTTCAGCCTGATTGGCTTGATATGGTTTGGGTTAGAACTGTCCAACTAAGGTCTACTTTTAGGCTTTTTTGTGCACTTCTGCCTATGTAAATACACTGACAAACGCACTGAACCAAAAGTGCACCTTCAAGCTTAATTGTTCTCATCTGACGTCGGGGTGCCTTGAGGGAGTAACATATGTGAAAATAAGCAAAATTGGAGAACATTGATTTTTGACCTGGGTAGCCCCCCCCCTTAAGGGGGCGCTCCGGGAATCGGGGGTTACATCGAAAATTGGCAAAAAAATTGGCAAATGTCAAACTTTACTATACATATATGTACTATGGCACAAAAGAACACTGGAGGCAAAATTTTAAATCACGTGATCATGTCACGTGACTCCCAGAGCACCAAACGTGAGTGAATTTTCGGCAAACGATAACTCTGCTTATACTTTGCGTATAGTCACACTTTATATATCAAGATGTAGCTTATGTGCTTTTCTAGTAGAACATTAGTTTGGTTTTTAACATTTATGTCGGATTTGGATTAAAATGTCATTATGTGTTTTTGAAGTCGAACTCTGAGCAATAAAATTCATATAAAAAAATTTCTAAGCTTTATTTTAAAAAACTAAAATATTGTTCAACTGCGCTGAGCCTAAGGCTATTATTGTGCAAAATTTTGTGGAAAAATATTTTACCAGCATTTTATAATCGAATGCCGAAAAATCGGTTTTGTATTCACACTGCTTATTTTTGAGTCTGCTGCTTCTGAAAATGGTTTCTTGTGCGATTTTTTTGCACAGAACGCAATAAAATTGTTTTAATTTATAAAATCTACGAATCATTTGTTTGCAACACCTCAAAAAGCGTTGATGCGCTGGCTTACTTGCTGAAGTTGTGTAAAAGTCGAATAAAATCAGTAAATTGTTCAATTTTTCCAAATTTTTTCGCTATGGAGATATGCATGTCAAAACATCAGAAATAGTATTTTGGGCAACTTTCCTTCAAGAATGATAGGTCATTTTGGCTGTTTTTAAAAATACGCCCCAAATCCTTGATTCCTGGAGCGCCCCCTTAAGCGCGGGGATTAAACTTTTGATATCAAACATTATACTAAAATTTAAATACTACTTTTGCTACTTTGAAACAATCAGGTTTGGCGCGATAGCGCCAAACCTATAATAGGACGCAAACACCCTCAGTGCAACTTTTAAGAAAGCTTTTTTGAACAGAACTGTTAAACGCGTGAAGGAAAAAAACAAAATTTTACACACACATAGTCCTTATAAAGTTACACTTTTGAGTAAAGTTTGATGTAATTCGCTTTAGAGGGAGCGGAGATATTTTTAAAATACCTATTGAATTTTTGGTCATGATGATCTTTTTTTTTCGTCACATTTTCCGGAACATTGGGAGCATCTCCTGAGACTCCCAATATATCATTCGAATCGTCTTAATCCGCCATACTGCAAATAAGCTTTTTGAACAGATCAGTACAGATTTCAATGAGTTATCGATCAATTATCGATTATTTGAACTGTATTACATAAAAAAATAAAGCTAAGTTGCTGTGTGGTTGGAGTAATTGCCTGAAATTTTGATGAAATTATAGGTTGTTTACTAAAGCCTGGTTCATACTCGTCCCTAAGCGTTGTCCCTGTCCTTAAGAGTTGTCCTTGTTTGTCCCTGTCCCTACGTGTCCTTGTCCCTGTGTCCTCATGCTTTGACCCCGTCCTTAAGAAATTACCCTAAGGTCTATAGGGAATGTCCTTGTCCCTGTCCTTAGAGGTGATTGATTCTTACTCCTTGAGGACAAGAGGCATGTCTTCTCACATGAACTAATGCTCAAACGTCATTGGATAAACTGCATTTTGTTTAAAGTACCTTGAAAAAGTTATAACCCTATTTATAGGCTGAAAAAAAGAAAATCCAAAATTTCGAATATGGGATTCGAACTCTGATCCATAGGTTGAAAAGCAAAAATCATAATCACTCGACTTCCAAGGCATGGAAATTTGAACACTAGAACATCTTTATGAACTTATAAGATATTTCAGGTTGGTATAAAAATTGAAAACCAAATATTTTTCCCGCAAAAATGTGTTAAGTAACCCAAAAATAACGATAGAGTTAATACCGCAACACAAGCCCACGACTTTCTTTCACTAGTAGTCGAGTTAGTCCGTGATTGGCTGTTCTTCGTGTCACATGTAGTAACTGCCGTATTTTGATTGGCCGAGTTGCTTAGGGACAGGGAAAAAGTAGAACATTGCTCAACATTGCTTAGGGACATAGGGACAGTCCTTAAGGCTGATTCACACGGTGCGTTTTTGCCGCTGCGATTTTGACGCAAAACGCAAGCCGCAGGGTGTCGCAAGCGAAACGCACCGTCTGAACAAGCTTTGCGGCCGTAGTGCGTCTCGCAGGACAGTTTGCTGCGTCTTTACTGTTTCAAAAAAATGACATGTTCAAAATTGGTCCGCGAAATTTGTTTATGCCAACACGTCCGCAGCATCAAAACGCAATGAAATCGCAGGTCGAATTGAAGTATGGCGTTTAAAACGCTGTGGCAAAATCAAGACGCAGGCATTCCGCACTAAAAACGGTGCGTCTGTTCAGACATTGCGTTTTGCGTGCGGCAAGCTGCGTTTTGCCGCAGCGACAAAAACGCTGCGGCAAAATTGCAGTGAAATCGCAGCGTGTGAATCGGCCTTTATGGCTGCTTAAGGACATTCCCTAAGCTGCTTAGGGACAAGTATGAATCAATCGCAGCTTAGGGACAGGGAAAAGGAAAAGGACACCAGGAAAGTATGAATCAAACCCGCGTAAGGACAGGGACATTTCTTAGGGACAAGGACAGTCCTTAAGGACGAGTATGAACCGGGCTTAAGTAGAGCTTATTTTCAGTGTTAGTTTGGCGCAAAAATTTTGACCGGTTGCGCATGAGGAATTGCGCTAAACTGGTTATAAACAAAAATCGACAAAAATCGACTAATTAACATTAGTAGTAAAACGGTAAAAATAACAATAATTTTTACAGCGCTGGTTAAAATTCCATGTGCCAACTCATTAGTAGGCCCTACTATGGAGCTTGTAAACTTTCGAAACTTTTAGTTGATTCTGCACCTGAGCTTCAGCCAATCAGATTCGAGCTCACATGTTGACTATTTTTCTGTGCACATTTTCTCTGCATTTTATCGTAAATTTCAGATCAACTGACCCAGAGGTACTGTTTTAGGTACTTTTTGTAGTCGAATAGTTTTTTCTGTAGAAAATTGATTTCAAGTGCGATGAGGGTGGGTGTAGTGGTCCTATTTTTGGGGCAGACCGCCTGAGGGAATCATTTTTTGTACAAGAACCGCTATATAAAATATTTTTTTCGAGGTTTTTTTCGGAGATTCTCTGTGGTATTACCCACACATGTGCAGCTAAAATCTGGTAGTAGGGAGCTGCCGACCGGTGGGGGGTTTGGGTTCTGCACGAATTTTCGCCTGTTTATGGGGGGGGGTGGTGAAAAGCAAATCTGGGATCAAGACTGAAATTTGGAAATAAAATTTTGCATTGAAATTCAAAGTTTGAGCAACACTTGTCGAGAAACCAGAGTGAATGCGGTGGTCTGGAGGCGCCAGCCCCCAGGAAGAAATTGGGGAAATTTTTAATTTTTGGGCCAAATTTGGTCAGTTAGAGACGTATCGGAAATTTTTTCCGGTGAACCCGCAAAAACCAAAGAGGAGACCCTTGTTGAATTTTTCTTATGAGTTGGCCAAAAAGGGGGGGTTTATTCAGGCCCCCTGAACTCCCCCCCCCCTGGGTACGCCCTTGCCCCCACCCCCCCCCCTGGGCTCGCCCTTGTGAATTCTTTCTTTCTTTCTTTCTTTCTTTCTTGTGTGTAGTAAGCAATTGCATTACAATAGGCTGGGCACAATGCAGCCATATATACACATGCATGAACCTTTACGACAGATAATAACAATGAGAACTACGGTAAAAAGTTCTGGGGGCCTGGGGGCGACAGCCCCAAGGAAATTTTTTGGATATTTGGGCTAAATTTGATGAATTGGAAACGTATCGGAAAATTTTTTGAGGGGGCCCTTTTTGCCAAAGGGGGGGGGCAGACCCAAAGGGCCCCAGCCCCAGCCCCAGCCACCATTGGGTAAAACACAGCCACCCCACCAGCCACCCCATTTATATCCTAATTAAAAAAATATAAATGTGCAATTTATTGGTGATCACGGGAAAAACTATAATTGAATTATATGATTCACAGAAAATTAGCAGAGGGGGAATGTCGAAAAAACAGTCGAGACTCAATACAAAAATAGATTCTAATGAAAAATATATACAGCTGAAAAAATAAATCAAAATAGGGTCTTGTAAAGACTTTTGACTGAGACTTTTAGGCCAAGTTTACATTGAGCTTTTTTCAGCTGCTCGAGCAGCTGAAAAAAGCTGCAGCTTTTTTTCAGCTGCTCCAGCTTTTTTTCGCCGTTTTCGGCTTTTTTGCAGCTGCTCGAGCAGCTGAAAAAAAGCCGGAAATGGCGAAAAAAAGCTGCAGCTTTTTTTCAGCTGCTCGAGCAGCTGAAAAAAAACTCAATGTAAACACGGCCTTAAGCCTAGTTCATAGTAGTGCGGAACTGTCCGTAGTTGTCCGTGTCCGAGTCCGTGTCCGTGTCCGGAAGCTTGTCCGTAACATTTGTCCGTGTCCGTGTCCGCAGCAGCATTAATTTATACTTCAACGGACACTCTACGGACACTGAGTAAACATAATAAAATAACGCCTACACATTCTGCAGTGTACCAAGCGTGTAAAAATGCAAGCTTGCAAAAATCCATAAAAACGTTCTAAGCACACTAAAATGAAGCTACTGAGCTGAAATTTTACAAAATTTTGCAATGCGAGGAGGAATTTTATGTACACGCACCTACACGTGACGATAAAGGCTATAACCTGATTGGCTAATTCCTTACGGACACGGACAAAAGTTGAACTGAATTCTACTTGCCTTCCGGACATCCGGACAGCCTTTACGGACACTCACGGACAAGTTCCTACGGACATCCGGACAACTGTGAATCAAACTGCTCTTACGGACACGGACACGGACTCGGACACGGACAGTCCTTACGGACAACTATGAACCGGGCTTTAAGCTTGAAAAAATCAAATCTGAAATTCTGAAAAGAGAAAGTGAAGATTGAAAAATTCACTGCAGCCTGTTCTATAATTTATTTCTTCCAAATGTTTATTTCTCCTGCTTTTGTTGCTGTTTTTCAAACGTTTCTGTTGCTTTCAAAAATTATTTAATATTTTTAGGCCTTTCAGTTTGAAGGTTTCAAATTTCAAAAGCATACACTTCTTGCAAATCACTACATGCATGTAAATTCGATGGGCATCTGTTCGATTGAATAATTGAATATTTTTTGACTGTTTTGAAAATATATTTCAAATTTCGACTGTTTTTCTATTTTTTATGCAATTTGCTACTTTTTCTTTCTTACTAATTTTATTCTGCGAATCATTCTCTCATACATAGTTTTTCCTGTGATTCACCAATAAATTGCACCTTTATGTCTCTTTAATCAAGACATAAATGGGGTGGCTGGTGGGGTGGCTGTGGCCCGTATTCACATACTAAGTGTAACGCTTAAACTTAGTGTTTACACTTAGTGTTAGCGCTTATAAGCGCTAAGTGTTATTCACAAACTTGAACTTCTACCATGCTACACATACTTAAGCGCTTAGCGCTTAGCAAACGCTTAGCGTTTGTTTGTGAATAACACCTAGGCCCGTATTCACATACTAAGTATTATTCACAGACAAACGCTAAGCGTTTGCTCAGCGCTAAGCGCTTAAGTATGTTTAGCATGGTAGAAGTTCAAGTTTGTGAATAACACTTAGCGCTTATAAGCGCTAACACTAAGTGTAAACACTAAGTTTAAGCGTTACACTTAGTATGTGATTACGGGCCTTAGTATGTGAATACGGGCCTTGTGTTTTACCCAAGGGTGGCTGGGGCTGGGGCCGGGGCTGGCAGGGTGGCTGGGTTTTACCCACTCCCCAGTGGCGTAGCCAGGGGGGGGGGCGGGGGGATTGATTGATTCAAGTGCAGTTGGGGGGGGGAATAGTGGACCTATTTTTTGGTGTAGAGCACCTTAAGAGAAGCATTTTTTGTAATAGAACCTCTATCCACAAATTTGGATTTTCTGAGCTATGACCCCTTGAAAATTGCATTTTCAGTGTTTTTGGAAGTGAACGTAGGTCAAAGTTCGAAGCCAAAAATGGCTATAATCTTTGTTTATGGATAGTTTTGAGTGCTTATGATGTTTTAAGGCATCGTCTAGGCTTACTTGGCAGGATTTTTTCTGAGAATTTCGATTTTTTATTGCCTAAGCCTGAGCCTAAGGGTGCATCTTCGGCGGGGGGGGGGAAATTCAAACACATATTTTTTCAGCGTAAAAACACGTTTTTATAGGTTTTAGCATGCGAGTTCATTTTTAGCAGTTTCCAAGCAAGAAAATGTTGATTTTCAGCTTCAGCAAAAAATTCAAATTTTGTCGAAAATCTTTGAATTTTCGAATCGAAAAATCGAAAATTTTTGGTCATGTTGGGGCTAATTTTCGCAAAATAAGACCAGCTCGCTCATTATATCAGTCAGAAATTTTATAAGCATATATTAACACATAATAATATATTTTATTCAGCTTTATTTGCTACATATCTTGCTTATTCTGGCCAAAAAATGTAAATTTTTTCAATTATAAAATAGGCGAAATGAACTTACAAATGTTCTTAAAATGAATTTATATAAAATTCAAACTTTTATACTTTTTTGCGCAGCAGATGGCTATTAAACATTTTCCCCCCAAAAAATATCACATTTAAGGCATAGATACGGCGTTACAATAAATTCTAATGCCTCAAATCCTAGTTCAAAATTTCCCTAATGCTCAGCCAAGCTCACGCGGACGCGGACGGGCAATTTCGGTTTTAAAGTTCAGCTCTGTTCATTTTTCCACAGTAGCAAAAGTCCTTTTATTTGATGCAGGAAACTAAGACTAATGTTTTGCTCACCCACACAACTGAGTTTAATTGTGAGCACTAAGCCTCAGCCTCCGCACTAAGCCTAAGCCTGAGCTCTCGAGTCTAAGCGCTAAGCCTAAGCACTAAGCCTAAGCCTAAGCCTGAGGCCTAATTTGAAGGAAAAACCTGCTAATAAGCATCAAAAATAAGTTTACCACACTAAAAACCTCAACTGGCTTCATAATTTAAACAATTTCGCAGATATAGCCCGATTTTTGTAAGGAACCTAACTTGTGTTGTAACGCTTCAATCAGCCTGGTCCAGGTAGCTTCAGAAAAAGTTTTGTAACTTTTCAAAGCCTAACCCGATTTACAAAATTTTTTCAACATTTTGTAGCTTAGAAGTTGCTCTTTTAATGTTGGCAGCAGGTTTTTATTTCATGGATTTTTTTGCCTAAAACCAGTTTTGCGCAAAAATTTTCATGTAAAGTTTAATTTTTGGACAAAGTTTGATTTCCAGCTAAAGCTTACATCCGACAAACTTCTAACTTAGCCTATTCGAAAGAACGTTCAATTTTGACCCCCCCTAGGTTTGGGGGACATAGGGGGACTCCGGATCGGCGCAACTGAGGCGGGGGGGAGAAATTCAAACTGACATTTTTCACCGTGAAAACACGTTTTTATAGGTTTTCGCATACGCTGAGTTCATTTTTAGCACTTTCCAAGCGAAAAACGTTGATTTATACCTATACGAAAAATTCAATTTTTGTCAAAAATCATCGTTTTTCGACATATTAGGGCTAATCGTCGAAAATTATGACCAATTCAGTCGTAATATCAGCCTGAATTTTGATTGTCATAAAATAACACATAATAATATATTTAATACAGCTCTCTTAGCAACATATTTAGTCATTTATACTAAAAATAGTAATTTTGCCAACTGAAAAGAGGCGAAATATACATAGTTAAATTGAGCTTGCATATCAAAATTTTTACATTCTTTTCGCATATACAATAAATTAATTACATTTTCATATAAAATTAAGCATCATTAGGCATAAGTAGCGATTTTAACTGAAAACGAATACCATAAATACGATTTACAAACGTCACTGATGCTCAGCAGCAAGCTGGGACTGACAGTCAGTTTCGGTTTAAAAGTGCAGCTTTATTTATGATTCCACAGTAGCAAGTGTCCTTTGATTTGATGCAAACAACTAAGACTAAGCCTTTTCTGACCCACCTACTAAGCCTGAGCCTAAGCACTAAGCCTCAGCCTAAGCACTAAGCCTAAGCACTAAGCCTAAGCCTAAGCCTGAGGCCTAATTTTATGGGAAAACCTGCTAATAAGCATCAAAAATAAATTTGCTGCACTAAAGTACACCTTTCAGCTCCATATTTTAAAAAAAATTTCCAGCTATGGATCGAAATTTGCACTGTACCTTACCTGTGCTGTAACGCTTCAATCAGCCTGGCTCGGGTAGCTTCAGAAAAAGTTTTGTAACTTTTCGAAGCCTGAACCGATTTACAAAATTTTTTCAGCATTTAGTAGCTTAGAAGTTGCTCTTCCAATGGTAGCGACAGGTTTTAATTTGATTCAGTATTTTTGCCTAAATCCAGTTTTGCGCAAAAAATTTCATGTAAAGTTTAATTTTTTGACAAAGTTTGATTTCCAGCTAAAGCTTGCATCCTACAAACTTCTAACCTAGCCTATTCAAAAAAGCGTTCAATTTTGACCCCCCCTAGGTTTAGGGGATATAGGGGGACTCCGGATCATTAGTCAAAAAATTGCCGTTTTTCCGACTTATTCGACCCCTAAGGGTTTTAACACCAATAATTTCACTTCAGATTTTTATTAAAAGGGGCGACAGCTATTTTGGGGGCTAGAGATTAGATTGGGGGCATGGCTGACGATGGGGGTTTCATATTTTTATTAAAAGATGGGGTAGGAAGCGAATTGGAATCGAAAATAATTTCTCCCCCCCCCCCCCGCTTCAGTCTGACCCTCCGGATCATTAGGCGAAAAAATGCTAATTTTCCGACATATTCCACCCCAAGGTTTTTAACACCAATAATTTCACTCTAGATTTTTATTAAGGTGGCGCTCCTGAAATGTGGGTTTTGGCCATTATTTTGTAAATGCGCAAAAATAACCCTACATCGTAAGAACAAAAGTTGATCAGAAGTGAATTTCCTTCAATTTGGTGTACATATCACATGAAAAAATTTTTGAACATTTTTGAGCAAATTTCGTCAAGAAAAATAGATTTTCACGGAAATGCCTTCACAAGCCAGTGCATTTACACGTATGTAATGAATTTGAAAGGCTGAAAAACACTAGCAGTAGTGTTTTACTGAAACGTAATTAAAAATTTTTGGTGTTTTATTGAGTGTGGTATAATTTTTTTGTGAACTAACGCAATACTTTCTGCATGAGACAGAAATATAGTGCGTGTGAATACAAACGCAAATTTTCGGCTTGCGATTTTAAAAAATTGGCTCAACGAAAAAAGTTAAAATATGGCAGATAAATGCACCTTGTCTTCTTCGAGCGGTCGCAAAATTTGATTTTTGGCAAATCGATAGTATCTAAAAAATTTAGCCAAATTTATGTTTTTCAAAAATCGCGATTTTAGTATTTTTCAATATATCAATCATATTCATCAAAAATGACTTTTTGCGACCGCTCGATCACGTTGAGGCGAGCAAAATGAGCTACTGATTGTGCAACAGCTACTTACTTGCGAAGAGAAATCGCAAGCCGAAATTCCACTCACGTTTGGTCTACAGTGAATGCTAATTTGTATCAATCAACTTCATTTTTTGTATTTAGGCATACTTTTACACCAGCTTGCCATTGTGTATCCAAAGTTGGCCCCAAACTGCCGTTTTTTGAAAAGTCACATTTCAGGAGCGCCACCTTAAAAGGGGCAACATCTATTTTGGGGGCTAGAGATCAGATTGAGAGCTTGGCTGACGATGGGGGTTCTATATTTTTATTAAAAGATGGGGTAGGAAGCGTTTTAGGGCCAAAAATAATTCCCCCCCCCGCCAAAGATTGACCGAGCCTAAGCCTAAGCCTGAACCTAAGCCTAAGCCTAAGCCTGATACTAAGCCCAAGCATGAGCCCCATACTAAGCCTAAGCCCAAGCCTAAATTAAGGCCAAGTTTGAATTTGGTCAAAAATTGGACGTTTCTGGCGAATTTGGCCAATTTTTCGGCAGGAACCCGGTCAAAGAGCCTTTGTTTTGATTCTAAAAAATTGTAACCAATAATCTGACAGCATTTAGACACGATTAGAATGGAAAAAACAAGAGCTTCAGAAAAAAACTGCGAAAACGTCTCTCACTGAGAGTTTAGATTTCGGGGGGTCGTATCTCAGAAAATCCAAAAAATGAAATAGGGGTTCTTGAAGCAAAAATACTTCCCCCAAGGTGCTTTACTGAAAAAAAAATAAGTCCACTATTTCCACCCCCCAACTGCATTAATCATCCCCAAATCTGGGGGGGACGGGGGGCAGGTTCGGCAGAAAAGAAACGCCTATATTCAAAAACACGTATTTGTAGGTTTTCACATGCGTTGAGCTCATTTTTGACATTTTCCAAGCAAAAAACATAGGGTTAAATGCAGTTGGGGGGTGTGAAATAGTGGACCTATTTTTTGAGTAGAGCACCTTGGGGGAAGCATTTTTGCTTCAAGAACCCCTATTTCATTTTTTGGATTTTCTGAGATATGACCCCTCGAAATCGGAACCCTCAGTGAGGGACGTTTTAAAAATTTTTTTCGAAGCACTTGTTTTTGTCTGTTCTAATCGTGACTAAATGGTGTCAGATTCTTGTTTACAATTTTTTAGAATCAAAACAAAGGCTCTTTGACCGGGTTCCAGCCGAAAAATTGGCCGAATTCGCCAGAAACGTCCAATTTTTGACCAAATTCAAACTTGGCCTTAATTTAGGCTTGGGCTTAGGCTTAGGCTTAGGGCTTAGGCTTAGTATGGGGCTTAGGCTTAGGCTTAGTATCAGGCTTAGGCTTAGGCTTAGGTTCAGGCTTAGGCTTAGGCCCGAATTCACATACTAAGAGTTATTCACATACTAACGCTAAGCGTTTGCTAAGTGTTAGCGCTTAATTTGTACTAAACTGTTATTCACAAAATAAACGCTTAAAAATTAGTGTTATATTAAACTTAGCGTTTAGCAACTTTTGTGCTTAGTTTTGGCTTTGGCTTGGAGTGTGCTCCCTGCTTGATGTGGATCCGGAATTCGTTATTTATCGGCATTTCCATTTGCTATTTATAAATCCGATTATAGATTACTTAAATTACTATTTTTTATTAATAATATATATTTTTCTCGAAATATAAATTTGTAAAAAATGTTTTCAGCAGGTGGATTCCTGAGAAATGCAAAATCAGCTCTACATGTTTCAGGGGGCATATCGTGAAAAATATAAATTTTCAAATAGAAGTTCTTGAAGAAAAATTACTTCGATTAAGATGCTCTACTCAAAAATGTAAAAAAACGAATTTGGACAACAAAGTGCATTTTTTATTCTTGGCGATTAAACGAGCAAAATAGATCGAATTGGTCGGAAAATGTCGCTAATATATCCTAAATTGCATGCCCTTCCTTCCCATGGCGGCCAAGAACCTCCCCCACTCTCCCTACCCCTTCCCCACACCATCCACTAACTAAGCGCTTAGGGCTTAGGGAGCTCCTGGGCCCGTATTCACATACTAAGTGTAACGCTTAAACTTAGTGTTTACACTTAGTGTTAGCGCTTATAAGCGCCAAGTGTTATTCACATACTTAGTGTTTATTTAAGCGTTTAGCAAACACTAACGCTTAACTTAGCGTTTCAATTTTGTATTCACATACTTAAAATTTAGTGTTTGGCTTAGAATTAAGCGCTTAAGTTTAGGGACCTCGGGAGCTCCCTAAGCGCTAAGCGCTTAGTTAGTGGATGGTGTGGGGTAGGGGTGGGGAGAGTGGGGGAGGTTCTTGGCCGCCATGGGAAGGAAGGGCATGCAATTTAGGATATATTAGTAACATTTTTCGACCAATTCGATCCATTTTGCTCGTTTAATCGCCAAAAATAAAAAATGCACTTTGTTGTCCAAATTCGTTTTTTTACATTTTTGAGTAGAGCATCTTAATCGAAGTAATTTTTCTTCAAGAACTTCTATTTGAAAATTTATATTTTTCATGATATGCCCCCTGAAACATGCAGAGCTGATTTTGCATTTTTCAGGAATCCACCTGCTGAAAACATTTTTTACAAATGTATAGTTCGAGAAAAATATATATTATTAATAAGAAATAGTAATTTAAATAAATCTATAATCGGATTTATAAATACCAAATGGGAATGCGGATAAATAACGAATTCCGGATCCACATCAAGCAGGGAGCGCACTTCAAGCCAAAGCCAAAACTAAGCACAAAAGTTGCTAAACGCTAAGTTTAGTATAACACTAATTTTTAAGCGTTTATTTTGTAAATAACAGTTTAGTACAAATTAAGCGCTAACACTTAGCAAACGCTTAGCGTTAGTATGTGAATAACTCTTAGGCCCGTATTCACATACTAACACTAACGCTTAAAGTTAGTGTTTACACTAAGTGTTAGCGCTTATAAGCGCTAAGTGTTATTCACATACTTAGTGCTTATTTAAACGCTTAGCAAACACTAACGCTTAACTTAGCGTATCAATTTTGTATTCACATACTTAAAATTTAGTGTTTGGCTTAGAATTAAGCGCTTAAGTTTAGGGACCTCGGGAGCTCCCTAAGCGCTAAGCGCTGAGTTAGGGGATGGTGTGGGGAAGGGATAGGGAGAGTGGGGGAGGTTTTGGCCGCCATGGGAAGAAAGGGCATGCAATTTAGGATATATTAGTGACATTTTCCGACCAATTCGATCCATTTTGCTCGTTTAATCGCCAAAAATAAAAAATGCACTTTGTTGTCCAAATTCGTTTTTTTACATTTTTGAGTAGAGCATCTTAATCGAAGTAATTTTTCTTCAAGAACTTCTATTTGAAAATTTATATTTTTCACGATATGCCCCCTGAAACATGTAGAGCTGATTTTGCATTTTTCAGGAATCCACCTGCTGAAAACATTTTTTACAAATGTATAGTTCGAGAAAAATATATATATATATATTAATAAGAAATAGTAATTTAAATAAATCTACAATCGGATTTATAAATACCAAATGGATATGCCGATAAATAACGAATTCCGGATCCACATCAAGCAGGGAGCGCACTCCAAGCCAAAGCCAAAACTAAGCACAAAAGTTGCTAAACGCTAAGTTTAGTATAACACTAATTTTTAAGCGTTTATTTTGTGAATAACAGTTTAGTACAAATTAAGCGCTAACACTTACATAGCAAACGCTTAGCGTTAGTATGTGAATAACTCTTAGTATGTGAATACGGGCCCTGAGGTCCCTAAACTTAAGCGCTTAATTCTAAGCGAAACACTAACTTTTAAGTATGTGAATACAAAATTGAAACGCTAAGTTAAGCGTTAGTGTTTGCTAAGCGCTTAAATAAACACTAAGTATGTGAATAACACTTAGCGCTTATAAGCGCTAACACTAAGTGTAAACACTAAGTTTAAGCGTTAAGGCCGATTCACACGGTGCGTTTTTGCCGCTGCGATTTCGACGCAAAACGCAAGCCGCAGGGTGTCGCAAGCGAAACGCACCGTCTGAACAAGCTTTGCGGCCTTAGTGCGTCTCGCAGGTCAGTTTGCTGCGTCTTCACTGTTTCAAAAAAATGACAAAGTGCTAAGAAAAAATTGTTTAAACCAACACAAACGTAGCATCAAAACGCAATGAAATCGCAGGTCGAATAGCAGTCTGGCGTTTAAAATGCTGCGGTAAAATCAAGACGCAGGCTTTCCGCACTAAAAACGCTGCGTCTGTTCAGACATTGCGTTTTGCATGCGGCAAGCTGCGTTTTGCCGCAGCGGCAAAAACGCTGCGGCAAAATCGCAGTAAAATCGCAGCGTGTGAATCGGCCATTACACTTAGTATGTGAATACGGGCCTTAGTATGTGAATACGGGCCTTAGGCTCAGGCTTAGGCAATAAAAAATCGAAATTTTCAGAAAAAATCCTTCCAGCTTAGCCTAGAGAATCCTGCCAACTAAGCCTAGACGATGCCTTAAAACATCATAACGCACTCAAAACTATCCAAAAACAAAGATTATAGCCAATTTTGGCTTCGAACTTTGGCCTACGTTCACGTCCAAAAACACTGAAAATGCAATTTTCAAGGGGTCATAGCTCAGAAAATCCAAATTTGTGGATAGGGGTTCTATTACAAGAAATGCTTCCCCCAAGGTGCTCTACTCCAAAAAATAGGTCCACTATTTCCCCCCCCCCCAACTGCACTTGATCCAAAACATAGATTTTCAACTTTTTCAAAAAGTTTAAATTTTGTCGACAATTATAATTTTTTGTCATATTGAGGGTAACTCGCGCAAAATAAGACCAGTTCGCTCATTATATTAGTCGAACTTTCATCAACATATAATAATAACACATAACACTATATTTTATTCAGCTTCATTTGCTACATATCTTGCTTATTCTGGACTCTGGTCAAAAAATGTTGATTTTTCCAATTATGATTTTGCCATTTTTGCCACTAATTTTTGCCATTTTTGCCAAAATTCTTGATATTTTTCTAAATTTTTTTGTAAAATTGGTCAATTTGTAAAAAGTTTCAAATAAAAAATATTTTTTCTCTTAAAATTTCTTGATGTATTTATATACATCATATTTTGCAATACTTATTGATGTAAACAAAATTCCGATTGATGCTTTCGGCAGTTTCTACCTGATACCTCAAATCATTCATATACACCCTCGCCCCTCGGTTACGTACAGACGAGTCCTGGCTCTACGCTCAGCAATAAAAAGGTCATCTTCATGGTTCGCGTTAAGACATGCGAATTGCGTTGCATTCAACATATTTTAAAAATGCGCTGTGACTCTTTTACGTTTACGTCTATATATGTCCACGGTATTGAACCTTTGACTTCTGTTCTGTGCTTTCATCGCTTTTTTTTCACGTATAACCAAAAACGCTGTCAGCGAGGCTGTACTAAATTGTGTTAGGCGGAAGCGCAGAAGCTACGCGCTGATTGGCCGTCCCACATTTTCCGCTTACTCTCAGCTACAGCAGAGGAGAGTCTCGCTGCTCTTCCGTACGAGAATGAGGCACTGTTACCTTTAGATGCGATCCGTGATTGTGTAAATTTCAGTAAATCTGCGATGGGGACCTAAGAGCGCTAAGACATCAAAAAATTTTATGCCTTATGCCAAGTTTATATGAAAGTCATCTCCGTGTTGGCAGTCGAAGAGTTCAGTAGTGTGCAGCTGCTTGACTCCCCACTCCCCACAGGTTAAGGTGGTAGTTGCGTTTTCGAGGTTTTTGTGATTTCTATGTAAACTTTGCGCCACCAGTACTCAAGTTATAAGTGACGCCTGAGCATAAATTTTTGGGACAGTATTGTAAAGGTCAAAATCCCCAGGCATGTCTCTCACTTTTTTGAAATTTCACCTGTGGACATTTTTAGAGGGTTTTATTTTCAAGAAATTATCTTAAATTTTCGGTGCGTTTGCTTTTCAGCTATTTTCTCAGTAAATTGACTAGTTATTAAAAAAGTGGGGGACATGCCTGGGGATTTTAAACATGTCAAAAACCTTACCAACTTTCAGCCCCAACAGGTAATCGTATGATTCAGAGCTGTGGCGCAAACTTTTTGTAAAAAATTTTAATATTTTTGAAAGGACCTTTCTTTAGTCGCTTATACTGAAAAGAAAATCACAGGTGAAATTTCAAGGCATGGCATACATTTAGGAAAGATGTTGTTCTACCTAATGCAAAAGACCGCTTGTGATTAGAATTTGTAAACGCTGAGCTATGGCTTTTTAAAAAAACACCTAAAAACGCAATTACCCCCTTAATGAAAACTAGTGATACTAGTGAAGGTGCTCTACTCTAAAAATAGGTCCAATATTCTCCCCTGCCCCTTCAGAACAAGGCATTGATAACAGTTTTGTGCAACGGGCCCCAGATTGACCAGTGAGCCACCGCCGCTCAAGGGGGGGGGGGGCTGCGACCCACGAAGGGGGGGGGGGGGCGCAAACCGCTAATAGGGGGGGCTGCAGCCCCCCCCCAGCCCTCCCCTAAATACGCCACTGCCTTTTCAACCCCACTTGAATATCATTAAAATCCTCTGCTTCGCTTTCACAAATGACTGCTCAATCCCAACCAGAATTCGAACTGATTTTATATTATAGAAATATTTCACTGGTGCAAGCAGTTTTTGCAGGCACGATTTGCCTTGTCGTTTGTGATGCGGATGCAGGTTTACGTCAGGCTTGCTATGCAAACACTCAGAGGCAGCTTTTCTCAGTGTAATAATTTTGCCAGGTATATATATATATATTATGTTTCAGCTGAAGCTAAATTTTACTAAAGCTGAAAAGAACTTTTGCTTATATGTAACATAACGTGGAATTGTTTGCAGTGAAGTGCTTACCGAGGTGAGTAAATCCAAGTTATTTTTAAAATTTCTTGTCAAAGTTTGATTTTGAGTAGAGCTCGCAGACATCTCAATCGTATTTGAATCATATTAACACGGGGGGGGGTCACTGCACAGGTCCAGAACCTATCACTGCTATCAGAGTTTCTACAAAGACACGCACAAACAAGAGCCAAGGTGCAACGACAAGGAAAGTTTTTGTATACATATATACTGATTTAGCGCCCACAGATCGCTGTTAAATGCTTTAAAATTGAGGAAAAAGCGAAAAAGTTGCTAAAATTATGCAAAGTTTGCGAAAAATTCCACATTTTTAGGCAAAAATCGTAATTTTTTCAGTTTTCGTCGGTACAAGTCCTCCTAAAATTTTGAAAACCCTGGAACAAGCGCCCCTCACCTCCCAGACCGAGACCCCGTGTATACATGTGTATATGCCTGCAACACTGCAACACAAAAAAGTTAGGGTCTAAGTTTTTAGCTTCATGTTCATTGTAACATGATCCTTCAAAGTTTGGCCACGAGTTCGGAATTTAACTTCGTTTTTATATGTATTTATTATCGTTTGATGTAATGGTGGATATTTATATACGCGTTCGTGTGTGACGTCGCTTTGTTTAATTTTTAATTTTTAAAACACCTATTTTAATTAAAAAATTTTATTTTTTTGTTCAGTTTCACTGCTATGCCCTCCACCAGCGCCAGCTGTTCCCGGGGCGATCGTCGGCCGCCGTTTCTGATCGGAGTGGCGGGCGGCACGGCCTCGGGCAAGACCACCGTCTGCGCCAAGATCATGGAGCGTCTAGGTCACGAGCACCAGCGCCAGGTGGCCCTGATCAGCTGCGACTCATTCTACCGGTCGCTGAGCGAGGAGGAAAAGTCCCTGGCCTTCCGCGGGCAGTTCAATTTCGACCACCCCGACGCCGTGGACTGGGATCGCATGCGAGACGCCCTGCATCGCATCAAGGGCGGCAGGAGTGTGCAGATTGCCAAGTATGACTTTGTGTCGCACTCGGAGCGATCCGATGACGTGCAGACCATCACTCAGCCGGTGGATGTGGTGCTGATTGAGGGCATACTGATTTTCTATGATCAGGTATCAACATTCATAAACGTGCTTAATGTGTATATTGTAGGGGTAGTATATAATATTATCTAGTAATATAGACAGGGTTTTTTTGGGTCCACGAGTGAGTTCAGACTCAAGATCTCTTAACTGGACCCAGCAAAAATTAACCTGACCCAAGCCAGACCCACGCCTATAATTAGACACCTAACTACTTTAATCACCCCAGTAAGTTGCCCGGCCGAAAAAAGTTTCTGATACGTCTCATAATTTCAACTAAAAATGAAAAAAATCTCCAACTTTTCCTGTGGCCTGCCTACCCAAGACCCCCAAACTCTGTGGCTTACTATTCCTTGTTGTTTCCCGGGTCCCTTAAGCTCGCCTAATATGAGCAGGACGGCTATAAAAAATGACACTATGTATTATGAATATCTGTGTACGACATAAATATTGTTGACCCAGACAGTGCTTAACTGGACCCAACGAAAATTATCCTGACCCAACGTGGACCCATTGTCGATTTTGAAAAAAAAACCCTGGTAATATAGTATATAATAGTGTAGTGTTTGATTTTGTGGATTGTATTTTGAGAGAGATTTTGTACGACTAGTATATAGATATTTAGTAGTATACATACACATGATGAATGGTGATAAGGTGATTGGAATTATGATTGTAAATTGTCATTGTCATGATGTAGGCACAGGTTGTGATTTCCACCACAAATCTTAATACATATGCAGGGGCGTAGCCAGGGGGGGAATGGGGGGAATTCCCCCCCCCCGAAATTTTTTCCGACTGAAATTTTACACAAGGGTCCCCTCTTTGGTTTTCATGGTCCGGCCGGAAAAAATTTCCGATACGTCTCCAATTGACCAAATTTGGCCTAAATATCAAAAATTTCCCCAATTTTTTTCTGGGCGCTACCGCCCCCAGACCCCCGCAATTTATCTTGCATGACAGCATGTGCGTGTGTATGTAGTTGCATTATGCAACATGTCATGTATCAACAATCATGTATTTGCTTAATACACTGTGTAGTGTATCGTTTTAGCTGTTTTATTGGTACAAAAATGCCATTACCAGTAAATGTACGCTTTTTAATGTCAAAAAATTTCAAAAAATTTTCAATTTGTTAACTTTCGACCCCTTACCGGCCCACCATTTTTGGAATGTAGTTATTTTTAGCTGCTAATTTACGTTCGATACTGCTGGGGTCGAAAATCAGCATTGTTTTTTGACTGAAAAATGCTAATATGTGTCGCTTTATGCGTTAAAATAGCAATTAAGTGCATTTCAACACACTTCAAAAATCGAAAAGTTATTCCCCCCCGAAATTTTTTTCTGGCTACGCCACTGCTTACATGTATTAGGGAGATGGGGGGGACCCTCCCCTTAAAATTGAGGAGCCGGGATGGAGGGTTCCCAAAATGTGGGCAAAATTTAGAAACAAATGGCACTTTTTTGCGAAAATTTTACAAAATTTTGCAAATTTTAGAGTATTTTAGGTCGACCAGGGGAGGGTCCCCAAAATTTGGCCGGAGAGATCCCCCAAAATTCTGACCACGTTACATGTATGTATATAACCTCTGCTTTTATTTCTGAAGGAGCTGCGCAACGTGTTCAGCATGAAACTGTTTGTGGACACGGACCCGGACACCCGGCTGGCCCGACGCGTGGTGCGCGACATCAAGGAGCGAGGCCGGGACCTGGAACAAATCCTGGCGCAGTACTGCAATCTGGTCAAGCCGGCCTTCGAGGAATTCTGCCTGCCGACCAAAAAGTACGCCGACGTGATCATTCCGCGCGGCGGCGACAACGACGTTGCCATTGACCTCATCGTGCAGCATATCCAGGATTTGCTGCTGTCCCGGAGTCCGCGGACAAGTCCCAGTGACAGCCTGTCGACGCCGGTGGTGATGACCACTCCACAGTTTGCAGCACGCGACCAGCTACTGCTGAATGGACGCAAGCGCAGCATTTCGGAGTCGGCAGAGGGCGCTGCGGCAGCTTCTGCGAGTAACAGCGTGTTCAGGCCGCATTGAAATGTATATTATATACGTGCGTATATTCACTACTCAGTTAAATATTTAAATATCAATGTGATTTGGTATGGTCAATTTAGTCACAAATGTTGTGGGGGCGCTACAGAAAGTGTAAAGTTTTTTCGCCCTATATATAAAATTATTCTTCTGACATATTATTAATTATATATAAGACTTTGCACGTTGCATATTTAGCTTAATTGTGTATTGACATCATAATAATGATATGTGGTATTCTGTTACTGTTATCATCGTCTAGTCGTATTTCTCACAAGTGACTATTATTGGATCGTCTGAGACCTGAGTTCACTATATATAATCATAACAGACATATGTGCCTGATATATTTTTGGAAATAATTTTAACATTTAAAAGGATTATTTCCTGTACGGCGTATATGTGCGGCGTACCCGCACACTATTTTGCTGATAGTATATTATATCAGAATTATAGAATTAAAAATTATTTTGTTCGAAGAATTTTTATACGTATAGTTTTGCTTGTTTTTGTTTTGTTTAAATGTTTGTAAGTTTATTCGTTTTTGTTTTTGTGCGTTGCTGTTACGAGTATCTTGTTCTGTCTGTTATGTCAGTATATATTTACACAGATTTTGTCGAAGCACCATTTCAACAATGTAAATATTTAATGTACTAGCAAAGTCTCTGCAAAAATTATGCGCGTTGTAGCACGCTTCGTATAAATGAACATGATGAGGACCTATATACAGATTGGCATTCTCTGTAGACCGTAAATCGCGGTTCATACTCAGAGATGCACAGTCGCCATCGGCGATGGCGCTGCCCGACCCTCGGCGGAGTGGGGTTTGGTCTTGGTTTTGGTTTGAATTCCGGCGAAAGCCAGGAAACTTTTTTTGCAATTTTTTGATTTTTTATACATTTTTCAGGCAGTTTTTTGGCTGCGACCGTGAATTTTTTTGCGATTTTTCGATTTTTTACTCAATTTTGGCACAATTTTTTGGCAATCAGAGGCGGGTGTAGGGTTGAGTAGGGTGCGGGAGGGGGTGGATACCCCCCTATGTGTATCTATGTTCATAGTTCGTAACTTTGTCATTTAGGAGTATAATTAAGGCATGGCCAAATGTGGAAAATTTTGTAGGTAAGCAGAATTAAGCTTGAGTACAGTCTGTGTGCCATAAGTTATCTGTGACGAATGTGTCATTGTTTACACAGTAGCCGATCTAAGTCTGTTGTTGTGGACAAGCACATAAACACCGGGCCAAAGACTTTTACTGAAATTTTTGTTTTAGTTACAGTTCAGTTTTTTAGTTTTATTGAGTACATTAAGAAGTCTTAAGCTCGCTCTGATATGTTAGTCCCAGATGAACTTTGTGCCTTTTAAATTTGGTATTTGCAAACGTTTGTAAACATCACTGCTAAAACTATTAAATCTAAATTTGCTGAATTCAAAAAGTTTTTTAAATAAACACAGTTCTCAGATAACGTCGAAGAAGAACTCTACTTTGCGCTGTTTATACATAAACGTATTCATAACTTGTGTTGAAACTGGTGATCGGATTTTGTCTTGTGACTGAGACTGATCATTTAGCATCATGACAAAGCAAGGTTATTTGACTCAGGGTCAATTTTTTACGATGGATTAACTAGATTAGCTTAAACTTTGTTTTTTAATAACTCATAAAATCGGTGATGAATTTTGACATAATTTCAAATTGGCCACAGCAAATATTTTGTAATACCTTCAACCTCAAATTCGTGAAAAGTTTCTAAGCAAACAAGTTTTAATCCAAAATGTTTTCCGTTTAATCCATTTTAGAAATTGGCATTCGGATTTCACTGTGCACATAAGCGAGCATGTTAAAAATCCTCGTTTAATTATCATAGAGAATGGGTTTTAGAATTACGCAACTGACTTATTTTAACTCTTGTAGTCGTACGAATGCAATTACTGCAGTTCGTTTTCTATTATTGTTCTAGAGAAACTTAACTTTCTTTAGTCTCTATATAATGCCTGAATATATCGGTGAACAAATATGAATTATCTATTAAATTGAATCTCGCTTTATACATACATTGTTAAATTTTAGTACTGAATTTTGGTAATGAATAATGAATGTTATTTTGTGTTTGTGACTGAATAAAGTTCGCTTTAATTTTCGTTTTGTTTATTAAGGATTTAGGAAAATACAGATTGCTGTTCATACTTTATCGCGGGGGGGGGGGAATAACATAGCCGATGATGGGGGAAGGTGTCTAATTTCCACTTAGCTGCAATCATCTTAGCTGTATTGTGTTATTCAGTCAATTTAGATTTAGATTTAGATACATAAAAATGAAGCCAATTTCTGTATACACACGTACTACCTAGCTTAGGATCGATTATTATTAGGGCGATTAACTTTACTAAATGTTATTTTACTGTAATTCAATCTTTGATATATAATCAAATCAAAGTATATCAATAATTATCAAACCTTCATCGTAAAATCAGTCTTTTTCCCCTGTAGGAATAAACATATACATATATGAAGTCAAAGTCAGCAAATTTACATGCCAGATTACTATCAGTCAATACATTAAACGACTTAAGTTAATCTTGTTAATCTGTTTAATCCGGTCTTTAACGGCGTCTTCGCTGGTCCGAGCAGGCACAGCGTAGTCGGCAACCGCGGTCGCATTTCCAACCGGCGCCGCGGCTTTTGGTGTCCCAAGCGTCCCAGCTTTCGCCCAGGGCTTGGCATTTCTCGTGGTTGCTGCGCAGCATCCGGCAGGGGTGGTCACAGCTCTCGTCCAGGAAACGGAATCTCTGACGCGTACAGACGGCGTCCGCTGAAATCAAGGGCGCTGCCAGCGTCACCAGAAGCAGGAGGAGTAGGAGAGATCGCATCGTTGATATCTAGAAAGGACCGAGAGGCTCTGTCGGTAAATTAACGAAATAATTACGCCACAATCTGATGTTTGATGTAACTTTTCCCGCTGAACAGACATACGGCTGAATCGACCCTTACCTAAAGTTTGACCCAAAAGTCCTGGACCCTGAGAAAAAAACACGCGATTTCATTACGAAAAGAACGACTTGCAAGCATCAAGAGTACAGCGAGTAGTCACGTAATTACGTTACCTGTTTTCTCTCAGGGTTCAGCAATTTCTGGTCAGACTCAGGAGTGGACGCGGGTCGAAATTTTCGACCCGCGACCCAACCCAACCCGCGGCTCTATACTCGTGGGTAACCCGCGACCCAACCCGCGCCGTAAAACCCGACCCGCGACCCACTTTGACCCACCACTCTATAAGCATAACGTACATTATACAGGGGCGTGTAGTCAGGATTTTGAAAAGGGGGGTCGCACCTTATTTTTACACTTATTGGCGAAGTGGCTTACATAACAAAATGTAAATTTGGTCATATAATTAATTAAACTAACTGTTGCGGGCGTCTAGGGGCGGCAGCCGTCAGAAAAAATGGAGGTTTTTTGAGTTTTCAGACAAATTTGGTCAACTGGAGACGTAATCAAAAAATTTTCCGACAGGTAAAATAAAAACAAAAGGTGGGAACTTCATATCAGACAGTATATTACAAAAGTAAATACAGCATAATGTACTCTAGTAGACAAGCATATATAGGCTTTCATGAAAGTTAATAACAGGGAATAGTAAGCCACAGAGTTTGCAGGGGTCTGGGGGCGGCAGCCCCCAGAAAAATTTTTTAGAATTTTTGAAAATTTCAGACCAAATTTTGTCAATTGGAGACGTAATCCGAAATTTTTTTGGCCGGGCTATAAAAACCAAAGGGGTGACCCTTGTCGACAATTTCTTCAAGTTCCAGTTTCCGCGGGTCAGAAAAATATTTTTCGACCCACGCAGCCTGAAGTGGGTACCCGCGGGTCGACCCACGGCTAAAATTTTCCGACCCAACCCAACCCAACCCGCGGGTTTAGTTCACAATCTCATAATATTTGGACATTGTTATGCTGACAAATAAATTATCCGCTTGATTTGCTTACAACCATATTACCGTTCTTATTATTGCTTAGAGACATTTTTGCCTTATTAGAACCGGGTCTTTTCGTCTTCGTTGGCAAATAACAGTTTTTGGGCAAAAAAAAGTGGTTTTTCTGGCGGCCAACGCGTTGGAAAACTAAAATATGAGTATTTTGCGAAAAATTCTGATTTAATTGGACACAATTCCTACTAACACCAACACGGACAAACAGAGTCAAGCATTAGCCGGTCATCCTCAAGTGAATATTTCGTTCGATTTCAAAACATCGATAGCAGTAAAGTAGTAAAATACCTATGTAATAGGCTTATATAAAAACAGAAATTCTCAGATTAAAACTCCAAACAGTTATCATAAAACCTGGCTTACCAAATTCTTTACGTTCAGTTTGCTTGTAATCGAAATCAACACTAAAACTGTTAGCTTGAAAATTGCGAAACGCCTTTTATTTGCAAACAAATATTTCTGGTTTTGATTGATAAGGCTTGTTTTTATGGGCTGTGCCAATTTTCAGATTAGGTAATGCCTAAAATGGTGGTGCAACGTAGATATGACCAAATTTAGTAAATACTAGAAATAGAATTCATAGGTTGCGAAATTTAAAAACCTACTAGCAACAACGTAACGTAGACGATATTTTAAGCCACGTTTAGTTACAGTAATACAGCGAGACTAAGGCGTTATCCGAATAACTTGTACAAATTTTTGTTTCTTCTAGAAAAGGAGTGATAGAAATGCTTCGGTTCCAATCAAAACCACGCATACGTTGACATTTTTAGCTGTTTTTTAGTTATTGTTTTGTTGTCGTAGGACCAGGACTAGCCTTTTTATTATTTACATACCTACTATTTAGTAAACTTATATAAGGTCTGTAAAGCTAAAATTCCAATTGTAAAACTCACGATTTTCCAAACTTCAAGCAACCACCGGCTGCATAACTTGTGCTGTACTCAGTTTCTGTTTTAGTTTTGATTAGAGTTTGCCACGAGTAGGATTGACCTCGGATCGGGTTAGGTCGGGTCAGGCCGAGTTGGGTTGAGATTTTCCGACCAGCGATTTGTTAGTATGAGTTTGGGTCAAAACTTTTGTGTCAAAATCCTAGCTTTTGGCATTTAATTTTGCCATTTTAACTATATTCTCAAGCTAATAGATTCGTGCCACAGTTGAGGCTGCGGATTCCATCCTAGCTGCTCATAGCCCAGAACACGCAATTTCCCTGAGCAGAAGATTGTGTCCCATTCCTGAGTTGGTTTTAATTGGACTCGGATTAAACGTCAATTAACAGACATTTCATTTCCTGCGCTTGATCGTCAAGTTTAGGCCGAGCCAGAAAGTCTCTAGTTCTTAGCACACAGCAGAAAGTTTATTAACCAAATCAGTTAACCCCTAATAAGTCTTTTTCGCCACATATATACCTACCCGCTCAATATGTGGGGTATTTTTACTACATTTTGACCGATGTTTGACCACGACCACCCAGCGCAAGAATGGACCACATAGCGCAGGAATGGTACTAGCGCAGGAATGGGAAACTAAAATGGCTGAAATACTTGACGGGCGCAGAACCGGGACAATACCGAGCAGGAGACTTACGGTCACATGCCGTTCTCTGTTCGGTTATTTCAGTCTGTAGGTAGCAGCTGCAGAAAGGATCATTGACTCTGCATGCCAAATGGCGTTGACCCAAAACTGTGTTTTGGACAAAATATGCCGCATTTTTTGATAATGATCAGGTATACCTATGTAATACAACTTAGCCTCTTATTGTCTTTTTTGACTCTGCTAAATTCCCTGTGTAGTATGTGTGTGTCTAGATAACACTACATACATTATGTTACATTAAATTGCATTTTATTACATTCCATTGTATAACATTACATTAAATTATATCACATTGCAATGCATTATTACAATTAATGCTCTATTTTGCAATAAT
>JASANF010009341.1:0-21356 GCA_030248245.1 Trissonchulus sp. WLG1_4
AACCAGTAGTATTATACAGTTTTCGATTGTCGATAATTTTGCACCACAAGATTGCTCACCAGAATTTTCTTCCCATAATCCAATTAATGTAATTATTGATTTGAATTTAATGCCCCGCTCCTGTGTCTGTGCCATCAAACGATAATGCCATGTATAACTGTTTTACGTGGAATGAAACTGCTGCTGCTAACTTTTCAAGCTTTCTGCAGTTACAAAGCACTATTGATTTTGCGTCTAACAAAACGGAATACTGTAACACAATTTCATTATCAACTGAGCTTAATACTCTTATTTCGGAAGTATCTAGGTTTTTTACCGCAAGTTTACCTAGACGCAGAAATCAAAAAAACCTAAATAAGGGTATCAAGCCGTGGTGGAACCACGAGTGTTCTTCAGCAAAAAAACAGTTTTATTTAGATGTGAAAAACTATAGTGCCTACAAAACAGAACTTACAAAAGCTATGTATAAAAATAGTAGAAAGCATTTCAGAAAAGCTGTCCGAAGGGCCAAGCGCTCTTTCGATATCAACCAATCACAAAGACTTGAAAATTTTCAGTCAAGTGATCCTGCGAAATTTTGGCGTTTATTAATGCCTAGACAGATTAACCCACAACCATCTGTTTTAGTATTTTATGACCATTATACTAAACTGTACAATCAAAGCAGTAGAATTCCTGACTCTGCTCATATCTTGCATGAAATTAATGAGTATATTTCTCAAAATAAGGTTATTGATTTATTAGATAGTAACATTAGTGAATATGAAATAGAAACCATAATTGTTTCGTTGCAAAATAAAAAAAGTCCTGGTATTGACAATATTTTTAATGAACAATTAAAACTCAGCAAAGAAAGTTTTCTACCGCTTTGGAAAGCTATGTTTAACTGTGTTATGCGTACTGAAACCTACCCTAGAGACTGGGCTGTAGCTAAAATTGTATCAATACATAAAAGTGGTGATTATGATGATGTTAATAATTACCGTGGAATATCTTTGTTAAGCAATCTTGGGAAGGTTTTTGATGGTACAATCAACAAACGTCTTATAAATTGGCTTAAATTACAAGAATCAATCATCTCGACCTGCCCCAATTTGCTTGTAAAAAAGATTGTTCCACTAATGACAATCTTTTTATTTTAAATGCAATAGTCGAAACTTACTTTCAGAAAAAAGACCAGTTTTTGCTGCATTCATAGAAAAAGCGGACAAAGACCCGACGAGGCAACCAAAAAAGACAACCACACACGGAGAGACCGCCGACCGCGACAGAGAGGGAACGGGGCAAGCACCACACGGAAAAAAAAATGATTTTAAAAAAGCTTTTGATCGAGTAAATCGACTTGGTTTGCTCTACAAACTAACAAATTTGGGTATATCAAGAAAACTACTACTGATTCTGAAAAGCATGTTTGATGAAATGTGTTTTTGTGTATCCGGTCAGGAAAACTTGTTTTTCAATTCTGAGGTAGGTGTTCAACAAGGAGCTATTTTGGCTCCTGCATTATTCAGTATTTATGTGTCGGATCTTGAAAAAATTTTTACAAGAAAAAAATGCTCCCTTTTTAAAACTACATAACTCGAATGTTTATATTTTTTTTATGCAGATAACTTGATAATTGTAGGAGATTCGTCTGAAAATCTACAGATATCACTTGACATGTTGTATGAATATTGTAAAACCTGGGATTTAATTGTAAATATTTCTAAATGCAACATCATGTGTTTTACACCACGTTTAGTTTCAATACCTCCGTTTCGAATTAGTTATAATGGTCGTCAGCTACAGCAAATGAATACCCTTAAATATCTTGGATATTTTTTGTCAAATAACGGTATTTGTCATTCTACTTTACTGAAAAATCGAATCGCATTAGCAGAGTCCGCTAAGATTTTCTTACTGCATCTATTTTCAAATTTCCCTAAAATCGCAGTTTCAACCAAATTAATGTTATTTGATATGTTAATTGTACCTGTACTGAATTATGGTTGTGGAGTTATTTGGTCGGCTCTATTACAAATTTGAGATTTTTCTACAATTATAGTGATAATTTTGAAAAACTGCATATCAGCTTCTTAAAACGCCTCCTTAATGTAAAAGCTACAACACCAACGTGTGCTGTTTACTGTGAACTTGGAAGATTTCCACTACTTATCTACAGAATAAAAACTATGGTAAAGTATTGGTGTAAACTGATCGAAACTGATGACTTTTGTTTTCAAAAGCAAGCTTATTTTGCTCTCTGTTATATGTATTTTAAAAAGCCTCACATAAAATTGTGGGTATCTTATTTGGTGCATGTCTTGTTATCTTGTGGTCTTCATGAGGAATGGCAAAATCAACGAGTTGATGATAAAAAACTGTTTTTTAGCAGATTGGAAAATTTCCTCAAAGATAAGTTTATGATTGAGTATTACACTGAAATTCGAAATTTGCCAAGCCTAGATACATATATACAGTTTAAACAACTTTTCATTATGGAGAGGTACCTAAAAGTCGTAAAAATGTTTGCGCATAGGAAAGCTCTAACAAAACTGCGATTACGATCATACGATTTGAAGATAGAAAGAGGTCGGTGGGATAGGCGTACAGATCATAGAGCTCCTCGCAATGAAAGGCTTTGTAGTTTATGTAATATGTCGGCAGTTGAAGATGAAATACATTTCGTGATTGTATGCAATTTATATGATACTCTTAGAAATGAGCATATAAATTGTTTTCTGAACTCAAATCTTAGTGATAAGGAAAATTTTATACTTTTGATGACCTCTAACGACACAGTATTAAAAAAATTAGCGAACTTTGTCTATAAAGCTTTCAACCTTCGGGCTCGCACACTTATTCATAGACTTAATAATCCAAACAATGGAGATGTTTAGCTTTAGTTGTTAATAATTTTGTTTATTTTTCTAATTTTACTAACCGTTTTAGCTTAAATTGCTATTAAGTTGTTAAAATGCTGGCGTTCATGCTTATTTTGTTTGTCACAACAGCATAATATGTCCCCGTGCGGGATTTTATGTTTGGAATTTTTGAATAAAATGAACAAAATGAACAAATGAACATGCACAAATGAGAGTTCGGGCCAACAGAATTTTGCGCTGTAGTGTAGTGGTATTGCATGAGGTACGATTCCCGACGTCAGCTGTCTTTCTTTTTTTTGCAAATGTGAAATTTTTCACCACCCATTTCGTCTTCGTAGACTACACGTACTGTATATAATTTTGTGTCCGAACTCATAGTAACCGAAACTGTCAATTTGACTGACTGACGGAACTGACGTTCAAATTGAGTATTATGTCGTTGGAATTATGTGTTCACGAATATATTATGTATGATACTTATTTCTGTAGCATTGTACTATTTATCAACATTTTGGTGCAGGCCGCGCCACATTTTACCGAAACGGTAAAATAATACTAACTGTCATCCTGTGGAAATATATACGCTCGTCAACAAAAGTGCTTGTTTGAGATTGCGTCACATTCACGTCCTAAATCACGCCACTTGTTTTGTCTCAGTGTTCAGCAAATTCTGGTCAAACATGAGTATTGAGTGACATTATTTAATAAAACATGGCGCTGTTTATAAATCTCACAAAAAATACTGACATGAAATTTACTGAGTAGTACTAAGAATGTAATACTGCGACTGCACACGTTTATGGCCTAGCAGCGCAAACATGCTGCAACTATTAGCAGCGCATACATACATGCTCCACTGCAACCATTAATCTCCCAAAAATGGCCACGACTGTCGTGTACTCCCTGCACGAATAAAGGCATGAGTCTCAACTTTTTTGTTCCTTCTTATATTTGTTGTTTTTTCTTGCATGAATAAATTCTTTAGTCTTATGTTTTTAAATTTTCCAATTTTTAAAATAAATTTTGCAATGGAGATATGCACGTCAAAACATCAAAAATACTATTTTGGGCAACTTTTAGTCAATAATGATGGTCATTTTTGCTGTTTTAAAAAAATATGGCCCAAATCCTTGATTCCCCTAGCGCCTCCTTAAGTTGGTACTAACGAATATGCAGTGTTTTTTAACAGGCTAGTATTCAATAATTAATTAACTTTATATCATAGTTTTTATAGCGTTAGAAAGCGCTACTTTTCTTATACATTTAAGCAAAGTTTTATGGTACAATTGTAAAGATGATTTGTATGGCACGTGTTAAAAGTAGACCAATTTGGCATTTTTGAGCGCTTTTAAATCTGGCCACTTTTTGACGAGTTTAAAGAATAAAAAATGCTAAAAATGGCACAAATATTTAAAAGTGAATCATCTAGACCCAAAATGCACGATTTTATGATTTGTCAATTATTAAATGAAATATACGGTTTCAAAGTAAAAAGTGTCTATTCAAACTCAACTTTCGGGTTCTATATCTGGACAAAAATATAAGCATTTTAAAAAATTTTTATTTTGGGTCCAGAAAATTTGCAACAGTTTATTCATGTTTATTTTTGTGTTTATACGTTGTGCATGCGCTTAGAAAAGTGGCCAAAACTGTTAAATTTCTATTCTCCTGTTGTGTAGTTTGGCTTGTTGGCTTGGCTTGCTCCTAAAAAGTTTTCACATAATCCCGCTAACTTCATTTGTCAGTTTGTGTATATGAATCAATTTTTTACAGACGTTATTTTCAAAAAATACAGTTTGAATCTACTAATTTTTTTCAAATTTATAAACCACTGCACATTCGTTAGTACCACCTTAAGGTGGCGTTCCGAATAACTGACTTTGGGCAGTAAAAATTTTCAGTCAGGTTTTCAGGTCTTTGTTCTTGAAGAAAAGTTGTTCAGCAGTGAATTAGCTTTCGTTTGATATACATAACATGTACTTTTGTTGAAATTAATTTTTTGACCAGAATTTTGATACGGCAAAATCTTCAAATCGATTTTCCGAAAAATTGTATATGGCTTTTGTTACTTTTGATAATGGTTTTCCGCAGATAATAGGTGACTGCAACTTTTTAAAAAGTCGTTTGTGTAGGCAAACATTTGTAAAAAATTTTCAAAGTACGTTGAGCGATACTGACAAAAATGCACTATTTTTCAAGCTAATTTTTCGTTAGCTACTTTTTGGCTTCTCCAACTTTTCTCAATGGTTATTTGCATTAAAAAATACGCTCTATTTTTTGACACTGTCGTTTGTGTGGGCAAACCTCAGATTTTTCTGATCGACAATAGCCTTTTTTGAATCGTGATAGCTCTCCTCTATGTCGTTTTTTCATTGTGAAATTTGCCTTAAAACTAGAAAATAAGCAGATTCAGGTGTACCTTCTTTGAAAATGTTGATTTCTGTTTTTGGTGAAATTCTGCAGCGATTTCAAGTTGACCAATTTCAGAAAAACTAGCGTATTTTGAGCCAAAACAATTGGATTAAAATTATAAGAAAAAAGACACCTCGGCAACATAATTACCTACAGTTTAAGCTATAGATTAGAGATGGGACCGGTTCCACTTTACCGGTTCCGGTTCCGGTTCCAGGGTACCGGTTCCGGTTCCCGTTTTAGGGTACCGGTTCCGGTTCCGGTAACAGGGTACCGGTTCCGGTTCCGGTTCCGGTTCTAAAAAATTGCCGGTTCCCGGTTCCAAATTCGGTTCCACTTTTTGACTGATGATGTACGTAATTTTTTTCTATTTTTACATTTTACATATGTTTTTTACGAGCTGATGACTTAAGGTGGTAGTGTCGCCAAAGCAGTTTTGCTCATAGGCTGCAAAATGACAACTCTTTGATTTGAAATTGTACGTTCACTGAGAAACAACTGAAATGCCATATGATGTCAAATAAATACTGCCAGACTAGACTACCAATATCTACCAATATTTTTAACCAATCGCCATTTGTGAGCCAGACATCACACAATAGAGACATAAAAGTTCAAAAAATGAAGGCAGATATCAGATTGGCCAGCTTGTGAAGTACATGTAATGTTTTGATGCACCATTTTTTGCCACAAATAAGAAAAATGAAAAATGAAGCTTCGTTTTTCTTTTGATTTCAAAATAAGTGTCTAATTTTTTTACAATTTATCATTATTGCTGTGAGTACCTTACAGGTTACGCACAGTTTCACAGTTCAAACAGGCATTACTCCACAACGACTCAAGCAATTTGCACCACATTTTGTGTGCATAAACTAGAGCATATGTGCTGTTACTTTATGTAAACAATCTAAACAAAAAGTTTTTTAATTGTGACGAAATTATCGAATGTGAATAGGTTTTCAAAACGTCATTTTTCCGACTTTGCTACTTCACTGCTAACTGTATGCTGTATTAATTTTTCTGAAACTTGGCAAAAATATTTTCCTTGAAACATATTTTTAGAATATATAAAGAACAATGACCTATCTTTCACGGAAAAAGTTTTATAGTCGCGTAAAATCGACTGCTTTCGCGACACTACCCCCTTAAGGGGGCGCTCCGGGAATCAAGGTTTTGGGCCGAATTTTTTAAAAACAGCCAAAATGACCTACCATTCTTGAAGGAAAGTTGCCCAAAATACTATTTCTGATGTTTTGACGTGCATATCTCCATAGCAAAAAATTTTGAAAAAATTGGACAATTTACTGATTTTTTCGACTTTTACACAAATTCAGCAAGTAAGCCAGTGCATCAACGCTTTTTGAGGTTTTGCAAACAAACGATGCGTAGATTTTATTAGTCGTAATGAAAAATTAAAACAATTTTATTGCGTTCTGTGCAAAAAAATCGCACAAGAAACCATTTTCAGAAGCAGCAGACTCAAATATAGGCTGTGTGAATACAAAACCAATTTTTCGGCATTCGATTATAAAATGCTGGTAAGATATTTTTCTACAAAATTTTGCACAATTATAGCCTTAGGCTCTGCGCAGTTGAACAATTTTTTAGTTTTTTAAAATAAAGCTTAGAAATTTTTTTATATGAATTTTATTGCTCAGAGTTCGACTTCGAAAACACATAATGACATTTTTTATACAAACCTGACATAAATGTTAAAAACCAAAATAATGTTTAACTAGAGAAGCGCATAAGCTACATTTTGATATATAACATGTGACTATACGCAAAGTATAAGCAGAGTTATCGTTTGCCGAAAATTCACTCACGTTTGGTGCTCTGGGAGTCACGTGACATGATCACGTGATTTAAAATTTTGCCTCCAGTATTCTTTTGTGCCATATTACATATATGTATAGTAAAGTTTGACATTTGCCAATTTTTTTGCCATTTTTCGATGTAACCCCCCAATTCCCGGAGCGCCCCCTTAATAATTGACAAAATAGCATAAATTTCGAAGATGCAAGTATACATAGGATTACCTGATCGATGTAATCGCTTTTGTACTGTTTTCTGTCGTCAAATTTGCTGTCGCATGTAAACGCCCACACAACATTATTTAACCTTTTTTCAATCTTAAGGTGGCGCTCTGAATAACTGACTTTGGGCAGTAAAACTTTTCAGACATGTTTTTAGGCCTTCGGTCTTGAAGAAAGTTTGTTCAGCAGCGAATTAGGTTTCGTTTGATAACCATAACGTGTAGATTTGTTAAGTATATCTTTATGACCTGAATTTTGATGTGGCAAAATCAGCAAATAATTTCTCAAAACCTAGTAAATGATATTTTTTACTTTTTGAAAAGGGTTCCCATAGCAAATAGACATCCTCAACAAACTTTAGCTTTCAAAATTTTTCAGTCAAGTTTTCGCAGGTTAACTGGAGAAGAAAAGTTGTTTCAAATTAAACTAGCTTTCATTTGATGTTAATAACGTCAAATTTTGGTCAATTTGAAATTTCAACCAATTTTTCAATGTGAAAAAATCATTAAATCGATATACCAAAAAATTCTATATGGCTTTTAGTACTATTTAAAACAGTTTTATGCAGCGAATTGCTAGCTGCAACTTTTTAAAAAGTCGTATGTGCTAGCAAACCTTTCCAAAAAAATTTCCAAAATACGTTGAGCAACATTGAAAAATACACTCTTTTTCGAACCAATTTTTTGTAGCTACTTTTTGGCTTTTGAAAATTTTCTCAAAAGATTTTAGTACTAATTAGCTCTATTTTTTGGAAAATACGTATGTGTGGGCAAACATCAGGTTTATGAAATAGGGCTATAGTCTTCATTTTTCCAAGATTAATTACTGTCAGCTGGGAAAACCGATCCGCATGAAACTTTGCAAGCTATGCATTAGAGCAGATGTACATGGAAAGTAACTTCTTAAATTGTAATTATTATAATTTACCTCAATATGATGGGCTTTTTAAAACGTCACTTTCTATAAAAATTAACTAAAAATTTGCCACCACTAACTAAAATTCGAAAAAAATGGCACCTTTGGAAGATTTGAAAAATTTGAGCTATCGATTGTTAAATTTGGTTAAGGCACCGTTGAGCTAGTCGTTTCAAATTTAGATAAATTCTGAAAAATTTCCATTTTGATGCTGTCATAAAAGTTGCTAAGGTGCTCCGAAAGCTCTCTAACTTTGCAAAAATAGGTGGCCAGTAGCGCATTTCAATAAACTCAGAGGCCCACAGGCACAAATTTGTGGGCCTGTGACCTGTGGCCACAGGTGCCTGTGAATCGGGTTTTAATATGTTTTCAGCTGCGCCTGTGACTACTCACAAGCCACAGGCACAGGCCACAAGTCCACAGGCAGACGCTCGCATGTGACGCACACAATGTGATCGCATGCACGGCTTGCCTGCGAACACACGCAGTTACGCTGACATTTGTCAGCTGGGCTATTATATGCCCCTTATATAGATTGAAATCATTTGCAGCTATTAAAATGCTACTTTTCTCAACTTTTATTCATTGTTTCTTTTCAGTTTTAGTGCTAAACTTGCAGAGCGTTCTGAAAGTATTAATATATAAAAATATGGAATTTTTAAAAATTTCATACGGCTAAAATTTTTCACAAAAAAGGTTTCTAAATTGAACAGGTTCACCTGTAAATCAAGTAAATTCATAAATCAACATTAAACTAATCAGATTTTAGTGCTAATTGGCACTAAGAAAGCTCTCACAGGCCACCCATCGGCCTGTGAAAAAACGCCACAATTGTGAGCTCGCTCACAGGCACAATTTTTTATTGAAACCGAACGGCCTGTGAGCGATTTGTGGCTGTTCGAAATTCTACCTGTGCCTGTGGCCTGTGGCCTGTGACCTGTGGCCTGTGCCTGTGAGATATTGAAACAGAATTCACAGGCACAGGCTCACAGGCCCACAAATTTGTGGGCCTGTGAGTTTATTGAAACGGGCTACAGGTCTGCTTAGGTTCGAGCGAGCAACAAATAAGGACATAGAATGAATTCTGAACTCAGCCACAGCCAAATGGGCCATGTATACAAAATACGGATGTGCTGATCAAATTACTAATTTGTGGAAAATTGCATTCCACAGGCTATTGATGTAGGTAAACTCGAAATAGCAAAAATATTTTAACCATTGCTGAGCCATCGCTTCACACATCGCTTTAAAGTTCGCTCTTTTAGTTTTAAATGATTTATTAAATATTTAATTCAGTTGGAGTGTTGCTAATACTAACCAATATAGTTTCAATAGCAAAAATAGCAATTAAAAAATAGAGTAAAAAGCTAAACTAAACTTGTTTATCTGCATAAAATAGCCGCAAAAATTTTTGAACTGTAGAAAAATTGAAATTTTTTAAATTTAGTTTCAAAAGCTGAAACTTTAGAGATGACGTAATATTTACAACTAAACAAACATTATGGGTTGCGGGACCTTGCGGTTGGCGACTCGATCCAAAAATTGACCCAACCCGTTTTCAAATGTCATGGACCCTAAGTTAGTCACAAAATGTTAGCTGCACCATAAAAATAAGCCTGCACATGAAATATAAACCATGGCAGGTTCGGTAGCAAAACGTAAATGCACATACAGAAATGTAACAAACCATTGATGATCAAGGAAAAATATGATGGAACCGGTTGGAACCGGCACCATGCCGGTTCCGGTTACGGTTCCAAAATTGCTGCCGGTTCGGTTCCGGTTCCGGTACCGGTTAAGGTTCCATCCGGTTCCAGTGGAACCGATCCCATCTCTACTATAAATCGTAAAATTTGAACAAAGTTTCGCTCAGTTATGCCGTTTGAAAAATTATGCGCATTTAGCGAAAATAGAAATTTTCAATCGGTGATAAAAAATCAGAACAAGGCAGCAGGCACGTGAAACTTACTCAGAAACAGAGTTTTGTAACAGGCTTCAATATATTTGAACGAAATTTATTCTAGCTAGAACCTACGTCGACTTATAAGATAATAAAGTTATGGAAGTTATTCGAAGCGCCACCTTAAACTAAGTTTGCTTCAAGACCAGTCTTAACCGCAGCAAGTCTTTACTTAGAAATTTTCTGATATTTTGCGCCAGACCGGCTGCACTAAAACGGGTGTAACTTCACTAATAGTAAATTTTTGCGCGAGATTTTAACATTTTTGAAATTTACGCACCCAAACGAAGAAGAAGAAGAAGAAGAAGAAAATTATTTATTCTTGCAAACAAAACAAACTTACAGACAAACAATAAGAAGAACAACAAAACATAAATCAAGAACAAAAATCAAGACAAAAAATAAACAACAAAAGCAAGAACAGGACAAAGGAAGGACCATAGCTGGTCACCTAACACCCCGCCCACGAAGAAAACCGTGCCAATAGTGCACGAAAAACATCGATACAATTAGCTTCTACTATGCTATTCGGTAATGCATTTAATATATCATGTACTCGATACTTAAAAAAAGGATAATAGTGAGTTGGACATAACTGGAGGGTTTACGATGCGTAAACTATTACAAAGATAAGACGGTGCTGAGGCATAAGCAAAAAAATCGTCGAAACTCAACTCGAGACTTGCCCTTAACAATTTAAAAAGTCATGATCAAATCTCACTCAATGCGTCTATATTCTAGACTTTTTAAACTTAAAATAGACAGCTTAGCTCTATAAAATTCATTCCAGAGTTCAGGCATACGATTGGTGAAACTTCTTTGGACGCGTTCTAAGACATCAATATCACGTAGAAGATACGGCTTCTAAACTTCAGTACAATACTCTACTATAGGTCTAACAAAAACGGTGAACAACTTAATCAGAAACATGCGGTCACGATTTAAAAAAGAGCGGAAAATACGAGAAGCAACAAACATAGCTTTTTTTGCAACAATCGAGCAGTGATTTGAAAATTTTAAATTAGTACTGATAAGTAGCCAAGATTCGAAACTGTATCGGTTACTACAAGATCATGACCACCCATGCGATACAACGGAAGATCTATCAATGCTCCGGGCACAAATACGGAACCCTTATTGGTGGCGAGTGGGAGTTTCCAAGCAACAGACCATTCATAGATCCTCTGTAGATCATCTTGCAATAGTGGCGCTGCTACATTATCATCGGTTTCAATAAACAGTTTCGCATCATTGGCATACATAACTATACTGGCGTTCTGAACAGATTCAAATAAATCGTTGACAAAAATCGTAAATAAAACAGGACCAAGTAAAGTACCCTGCGGAACACCACTAACAACCTTAGTACGGTTAAAATTACAGCCCTGAATAGAGACGAACTGATATCTATTTTTAAGGGGGCGCCCCGGGAATCGGGGGTTACATCGAAAAATGGCAAAAAAGTTGGCAAATGTCAAATTTTACCATGCATATATGTAGTATGGCACGAAAGAACACTGGAGGCAAAATTTCAAATCACGTGATTATGTCACGTGACTCCCAGAGCACCAAACGTGAGTGAATTTTCGGCAAACGATAACTCTGCTTATACCTTGCGTATAGTCACATTTTATATACCAAAATGTAGCTTATGTGCTTCTCTAGTTGAACATTATTTTGGTTTTTAACATTTATGTCGGATTTGGATAATAAATGTCACTATGTGTTTTCAAAGTCGAACTCTGAGCAATAAAATTCATATAAAAAAATTTCTAAGCTTTATTTTAAAAAACTAAAAAATTGTTCAACTGCGCAGAGCCTAAGACTATAATTGTGCAAAACTTTGCAGAAAATTATCTTACCAGCATTTTATAATCGATTGCCGAAAAATTGGTTTTGTATTCACACAGCTTATATTTGAGTCTGCTGCTTCTGAAAATGGTTTCTTGTGCAATTTTTTTGACAGAACGCAATAAAATTGTTTTAATTTTTCATTACGACTAATAAAATCTACGTATCGTCTGTTTGCAAAACCTCAAAAGCGCTGATGCACTGGCTTACTTGCTGAATTTGTGTAAAACTCGAATAAAACCAGTAAATTGTCCAATTTTTTCTAATTTTTCGCTATGGAGATATGCACGTCAAAACATCAGAAATAGTATTTTGGGCAACTTTCCTTCAAGAATGATAGGTCATTTTGGCTGTTTTTAAAAAAAACGGCCCAAATCCTTGATTCCCGGAGGCCTCCAACCAGGCCGGCAGTAGCCCTCTAATACCGAATACGGCCACCTTTTGCATGAGTTTAGGGTGTGATACTGAATCAAAAGCTTCAGAAAAATCTAAATAGCAAACGAGAATTTTCTTCTTTCTTTCAAAACTAGAGCACCAACTATTGAGCGTACATAACAAATTGCTGGTAGTTGATTTAGTTTTTACAAAACCAAATTGTCGTGGGGACAGAAGACTGTTACGTTCTAAATGGACATTTAGAGCGTCTTTTACAATTCCTTCTAAGACTTTACTACAAACACAAGTTAGACTAATAGGTCTATAATTTTGTACTGAGCTACTATCACCATTTTTCTTATATACTGGTACTACCTTGGCTATTAGCCATTGTTGTGGTAGAGTCGCTGTAGCTATAAATCTGCAGAATATTTTTTGTAACGGGTAAGCAATAGAGTTGGCTACATTTTTGAGAAGGATAGCCGGAATATTATCAGGGCCTGAAGAAAGTGTCGGCTTCAATTTTTTAAGCGCCTTTTCAACAGCTGTGACAGTAATAGAAACAGTATTAAGCTCTGTGGTATCTACGGATTGAACAGGGGGACGAACACCATTGTCAATCACAAAAACCGAACTAAAATAATTATTCAGTACCCGTGCCTTTTCATGCATGGTGGAATAAATACTATTATCATACTTTAAGGATGGCATAGAATCACGAGATGTCAATTTAGAGTTCACGTAACTGAAGAACTTACGTATATCTGCGGAATTTAAGCAGGCATTCTATTCCGCTAATATATTTTGTCTACTACACTCTTTTGCGCGATTCACAGCTTCTTTATATCTCATGAGCGCCTCATGATTATACGTACGTTTGTATTTCCTCCATGCCTTTACTTTACGGTTATAAGCACGAATAGTATTAGCAGACCACTTGCACTTCTTTTTCGGTACTATCTTTGGGACAAACATTTCGATGGCATATGCTAAAACATGAGAAAAAACTTCCCACAAATTTTCAACATCATTGCAAGTAACAAATAATTTGTCCCAATTGATCGTGTCCAAAAAGAAGACATCATCACATAATCTGCTACACGAAAGTTATGACTAACTCGATGTATATCTTTATTCTCAGCGTAAATATTCAAATTTAAGACTATAGAGTTATGATCGCTATTCGACAGCGACGGACCAACAACTAAATTGCTAGCTGACAGTCGGTTGACAGAACTAAGTCCAGTACATTTAGCAATCTAGTAGCACCTTCTGATAAAAACCCATATCGTTCATTATATTTAAAAAATATAACTCAGACAAATTACTAGCTGTGTTGAAATCCCAATTTATACTGGGCATATTAAAGTCACCTAGGAGTAACACTTCCTTATCCGATATAGAAGCATAACTTCTTAGTTGCTCAATTAACAATGAATTTGCAGTTTCAGAACTTAAGGGGGATCGATAAATAACACCTAAACGTAGCTGTCGCTTACGAACTAAAAGATCAAGCCAAACTATTTCAATAGTATCGTCTATACAATCCGTATGTAAGATAACTACAGATAGGCACTTATGAACCAGCACCTTAACACCACCATGCTTACGCACACTTCTGTCAGCTCTTATAACTACGTAGCTATCTAGTTTGCTAAAGATACAGTTGTCTATACTGGGATCCAACCAAGTTTCAGTAATGGCAATCAAACCGACAAAGCTACCCACAGTCTTTTATAGCTGTTCTAATTCAAAGCAGAGATCCTTTACCTTATTTGTAATACCCTGTGCATTACAAAAATAGCACAAAGAGTTATGAGCTATCGAAGAACTCAATTCTGTTTTGTCGGCAATAGAAAAATTTTTTGGGCGGTTGTTAGGGCCAGCTAATAATTTGTCACCACAATTTGACCATTATTAATTTTCACAAATTCACCGGCTAAACGGCGCTGTCTGAGCTGTTCACGCAGCTCCCGGTCCTGCTGGCGTTATTGATACGTTAAATCAGGACTGGTCCGGGCTTTGATCAATGAAGGATTTGAGCCCTTAGCATCCCGGAAGCCAACCAAAAACTTACGCCGCGAAGCGAAATTTTTGAACCTGACTTTCAGGATGCGTGGGCGATTACCTATAGCCTAACCGTCCCGAAAAGTCTCAACAACGTCACTAGGATCGGCTCCGACTTTTTGACACATATCAGTTATCATAGCATGATCCATGTCCGAGTAACTTTCAGGTATACCAATAACAACTAAGTTAAGTTTTTTACTTTCAATTTCACATGCTTCAGCAGCAGACTGTTGTGTTAACTGGGCTATGGCTGGCAGAATCGAATCGACAACTTTCTTCACAATTTGTCCAATAACCTCAGGATCGAGCGGTTCAGAGTTAGGTTTGGTAGTCGCTAAATCGGCGACCTGAGCCTCAAGGGTAGCAACCTGGTTATCCAAGTCAGCCAATGTCGACTTGCAAGTGTTGCAAAAATATGACATCAGCCCCGCAACGCTCAGTTTTTGATACGCCTTGAAAGAACTGTGGTCGAATTTGGCGCACTTGTAGTGATATTTGTGTTTACAACGTGCGCAGCAAACTTGCCAGTCAGACGCACCAAAGGGAGAATTACACACTCCGCAAGAAATTGAACCATTAGCCACGACGGCGTAGGAGGTTGTAAACGAAGTACGCGTATCGGGCATAGTGAATGAAAACAAAACGGGACAATTTAAATAGGAGTGAAAATTAAAGCAAAACAAACGTCCAAAATAATAATACAGAAAAATAACGCAATATACTAAAGCGGATAGTTAAGCGAAGATAATAAAGGCAAGCGTAAAAATAGCAGAAGCGAAATTAAATAAAGTCACAGTGAAATAAGCGACAGAAAAGCAGTCATATGGTCGTAACTCGTAAGCATCAGCATGAGCAGCTGAATCTGCAACAAATACATACATCCCATTTGATCCAGACGTCCGTATCTGAATCAAATGGGTTAAAACCAAATAGATAATACATAAAACAAAAGATAATAAAACCAAAGCTTTTCCAGGTATTGAGTTTCTAGCACGTCTTTGGGCTAGCAGAGAAATTTAAGGTTAAGGTGGTGCTCCTGAAATGTGACTTCGAAAAACGGCAGTCTGCGGCCAGTTTTAGATGCACAATGGCAAGATGGTGTCAAAGTAGGATCAAGTGCAGTTGGGAGGGGGGAAATAGTGGACCTAGTTTTTGGAGTAGAGCACCTTGAGGGAAGCATTTTTTGTATTAGAGCCCCTATCCACAAATTTGGATTTTCTGAGCTATGACCCCTTGAAAATTTCATTTTCAGTGTTTTTGGAAGTGAACGTAGGCCAAAGTTCGAAGCCAAAAACGGTTATCGTTTTCGCAATTTTTTTCCGAAGCTCTTGTTTTTTCTGTTCTAATCGTGTCTAAATGGTGTCAGATTATTGTTTACAATTTTGTAGAATCAAAACAAAGGCTCTTTGACCGGGTTCGTGCCGAAAAATTGGCCAAATTCGCCAGAAACGTCCAATTTTTGACCAAATTCAAACTTGGCCTTAATTTAGGCTTGGGCTCAGGCTTAGGCTTAGGGCTTAGGCTTAGTATGGGTCTCTGGCTTAGGCTTAGGCCCGTATTCACATACTAACACTAACACTTAAAGTTAGTGTAAACCCTAACTTTAAGTGCTTCGTAGCACTAAATTTAGTGCTACGAAGCACTTAAAGTTAGTGTTTACACTAACTTTAAGTGTTAGTGTTAGTATGTGAATACGGGCCTTAGTATCAGGCTTAGGCTTAGGCTTAGGTTCAGGCTTAAGGCCGATTCACACGCTGCGATTTTACTGCGATTTTGACGCAGCGTTTTTGTCGCTGCGGCAAAACGCAGCTTGCCGCACGCAAAACGCAATGTCTGAACAGACGCAGCGTTTTTAGTGCGGAATGCCTGCGTCTTGAATTTGCCGCAGCGTTTTAAACGCCAGACTGCAATTCGACCTGCGATTTCATTGCGTTTTGATGCTGCGGACGTGTTGGTATAAACAAATTTTGCGGACCAATTTGTCATTTTTTCGAAACAGTAAAGACGCAGCAAACTGACCTGCGAGACGCACTAAGGCCGCAAAGCTTGTTCAGACGGTGCGTTTCGCTTGCGACACCCTGCGGCTTGCGTTTTGCGTCAAAATCGCAGCGGCAAAAACGCACCGTGTGAATCGGCCTTTAGGCTTAGGCTCAGGCTTAGGCAATAAAAAAATCGAAATTTTCAGTAAAAATCCTGCCAGCTTAGCCTAGAAAATCCTGCCAACTAAGCCTAGACGATGTCTTAAAACATCATAACGCACTCAAAACTAGCTCATAGCTCAGAAAATCCAAATTTGTGGATAGGGGTTCTATCACAAAAAGGCTTCCGTAGAAAAAATTATCTAGTTTTTTCTAATTCTTCCTGACGAATATCTAGTTTTTTTCTGTTTTTTTTTCTGGTTTTTTTCTAATTTTTTCTAACTTTTTCTGACTTTTTTCTAACTGCCAGTCTCACTATCTATAGTCTGACCAAAAAGTGTATGTACGGAACTTCATTGCTTCATAGCAGCTTAGTCGTTTGAGGTAACCCCCATAATGTATATATCATTCGAAAGCATTTTTGATGGAGATTTTAATGAAGTTAAATTATTTCGGAAAATTTGCAGTTAAAAATTTTAATTCAAATAAAGTCGATTTTTTTCCGCCAAATTATAGGAAACTTAATGTATTAGATATCATTCGATAGCCCATTTCATTCTGCGTCTAACGATATATACAACATCACTATAGCATGTACCTGTCAAAAATTATCGAATTTTTTTAGTTTTGATTTTTCTATTGAAAACGTCATTTTTTGCCCGTTTTATTCGCTGTAACTCAGCAAATACTCAACCAAATCTGATAAATTTTGAATGAATAGACGCGTTGTGACCTCGCACAGTCTGTGAAAGTAATAAAATTTCAAAATTTGATACTAAATTTTTCAATATTTGTCAGGTTTACAGTCATTTTTCAGCAATTTTTGTTCAAGATTAGTTAAAATAATTGTTACCACAATAAAGTTCAGTTCTTTAGCTTTCATTTATTTGATACCAAAAACATGTGCTTTTGATTGGATTGAGCAAAATTATGCAAAAAATAAATCATTATTCACAGTGTGCGCCCACAAAAATTTATACACGTATATCACCGTGTATAATGTTTCAACGCATGTACATGACATGCTCATCAAGCACTAATTTTTGAAAAGTAATGAAAACAGCTATATCTTTTTGCTGCATAACTTTGCTCAATCCAATCAAAAGCACATGTTTTTGGTATCAAATGAAAGCCAAAGAACTGAACTTTATTGTGGTAACAATTATTTTAACTAATCTTGAACAAAAATTGCTGAAAAATGACTGTAAACCTGACAAATATTGAAAAATTTAGTATCAAATTTTGAAATTTTATTACTTTTACAGACTGTGCGAGGTCACAACGCGTCTATTCATCCAAAATTTATCAGATTTGGTTGAGTATTTGCTGAGTTACAGCGAATAAAACGGGCCAAAACTGACGTTTTCAATAGAAAAATCAAAACTAAAAAAATTCGATAATTTTTGACAGGTACATACATGCTATAGTGATGTTGTATATATCGTTGGACGCAGAATGAAATGGGCTATCGAATGATATCTTAGGCCGTGTTTACATTGAGCTTTTTTCGCCATTTCCGGCTTTTTTTCAGCTGCTCGAGCAGCTGCAAAAAAGCCGGAAACGGCGAAAAAAAGCTGGAGCAGCTGAAAAAAAGCCGGAACTGCAGCGTTGTCATGACAACGGAGCAGCTAGTCTATAGTGACCGCCATACTTATCCGCTTTTTTTCAGCTGCTCGAGCTTTCTTCTAGCTGCTCGAGCTGTTTTTCAGCTGCTCGAGCAGCTGAAAAAAGCCTGAAACGGCGAAAAAAAGCTGCAGCATTTTTTCAGCTGCTCGAGCAGCTGAAAAAAAGCTCAATGTAAACATGGCCTAATACATTAAGTTTCCTATAATTAGGCGGAAAAAATCGACTTTATTTGAAAAAATATTCACATCGCATCAGCAAACAATCAGAAAAGCATGGTGAAAAACTCAAAAAAGGTGGAAAAACCAATTTAATCCCACCAAAAACACCGGAAAATACAGAAAAAATAAGCTAAAATAATGCATTACAAAGGGAATTACAGACACAAAAGACTAAAACAAATGACAAAAAGGGCGTGAAAGTACTCCAAAAACATTAAAAACCGATTTGGGGCAAATCTGAAAAAAGTTAGAAAAAAACCAGAAAAAAACTAGATCGTATTTTGACAAAGTCAGAAAAAAACCAGAAAAAACTAGATCGTAAGTTAGAAAAAAACCAGAAAAAAGTTAGAAAAAAATAGATAATTTTTTTCTGGTTTTTTTTAACTAGAAGAAAGTTAGTAAAAAACCAGAAAAAACCCAGATAATTTTTTACGATCTAGTTTTTTTCTGGAAATAATTTTCCTGTGTTCCCCCCCCCCAACTGCACTTGTTTAGCGAACGACCGGAGGTAAAATTTTGCCGGAGCCGGATACAAAATGCCGGAGCCGGAGCCGGAGTCAGTGTTTTACAAAAAATTTCAATGAGTAAAAAATGTTGACAATTGTGAAAAAATTTTCAATTTTTTTCGAAACAGCATTTTTTAATGTTTCAACAGTGACACCCCATTTCTATACATATGTCTTTACACACTCATACGACCACTGGCCACTGACTGGTCCCGTTTTTGGTGATCTCACAAAACATTTTCGTCAACATTGATAAAAAGTCAAAAATTTGGTCAAATTGACCAGTATGGCATTTTGACTGCGGTGCCAAGGGCAGGTGTCAGGAGTCAGAGGGAGCTGGTTGTTCAGGCCTTCAGGGTGTCGGTCCGAACGGGAACCCCCCCCCCCCTTTTAGTCAAACCTTGCAAAATTGTCATGAATATATATACGTATATAAGAATTTATACACCCAAAAAATAGACAAATTTGGAAAAGATTGCACTTTGTAGAAGACGCCGTATATAAATGTCTGTAGTTTCCGGGGATTACTGCCCGCCCCCCCCCGACCCCTGTAATTTAGGCGTATATCAGCCACGTTGTAACCAGGAAAAAATCTTTAGGGGGAATGACTTTTCGATTTTTTGTAATGGGTGAAAATTAACTTTTTTGCTATATTAACACAAAAATTTGCGAATTAACAGCACATGCACATGCAAACATATTTGACCGGCCGAAAACATCAGAGCTAAAACTCACGTTAAAATCACTAAGTCACATAGTTACAAGCTGATAGGGGTCTGGGGGCGGCAGCGTGAGTGTGAGAAACTTTTGATTTTTAGGCCGAGTTTAGTAAATTGGAGACGTAAAAATACACATTGCTAGAGAGGGGTAGTCATCTCCATCACAACTGGCAGTAACATAAGTACTGTAATCGACTAACTGCTTCGTTAATCTTGCGATTCTTTTCAAAATTTGAACTTTTGGCCAAAGTGTGATCAATGAAAATTGAAAATTCTCCGGCTCCGGCACTTTTTTTGCCGGAGCCGGAGCCGGAGGCTCAAATCCGGCCGGAGCCGGAGCCTCCGGTCGATCGCTACGACTTGATCCAATAGTTTCAGAGAGACCGATGTAGCCACACGGTTTTTATAAGCTGATCGATCTTTCGAAACAAGTTTTCTGCATTTTTTAATCCAAAAACACAGAAACTCTTTCCAGAAAGGTCTTTGGTATTGAAAATAATACATATTTTTTAATTCAAACCTTTTTTCTCCTCAAGAGTTGTTGTTGTAATAGCATTTAATAGAAATAAGCTGTTTTTGGTAATGTTTGTTTTGCTGTTTTTGAAATAAGAAGGAAAGGGTTTTTTGAATTTTCCATCACTTTTCACTTTCAAATGTTTTTCTTGTGCTGGTTGCAGTTTGATTGAACCATTTATTTTGACTTGATTGATTAATAATGCGAGTGCTGGTGGCAGCCTGGCTGGTGTGGGCGTGTGCGGCGCTGGACAACGGGCTGGTGCGCATTCCGCCCATGGGCTGGCTGTCCTGGGTCCAATTCCTCTGCACCACCGACTGCACACATCAACCACTCAGCTGCATAAGGTATCTATATTTATAGTTGGACTAGGTCATGTTAATACAGGGAAAGTAAGAAGAAGAGCAGAGTTAATATATATATATATATATATATACATACACAGTTACATCCTAATTAAAATATTATATATATCCTATTCATACATGTAGTTGGGGGGGGGGGTGGGGGGGGAGACCCCCCCCAAAATTTGGTCCCGGGGGAGGGAGGGGGGGTCCCGCCAGGGAGAAAAGAGGGGGGAGGGTCCCAGCAAGAGTAAAATTTTGGTCAAAATTTGCAAAAATCGGCATTTTTTCGTGAAATTTAAGCGATTTTTACCAAAATTTTGGCCAAAAAATGTCAAAATCGGTGTTTTTTGGTCAAAAAAGGTAAAAATTGCGTCATTTTTGGGAGGGAGGGGGGTCAAAAATGAGTTGACTCAGGGGAGGGGGGGTCCCACCAGAGGGGGGGAGGGGTACCCAAAATTTTGGTGCTGTTACATGTATGATCCTATTTGTACGTAGAGATCTAACCTGGGACCTGGGAGGTCTTTTATAGACAGACATGTGACAAGTCAAATTTTTATTTGAGGGGCGGGGTAGTAGGTTCTCCGCACGCAAAAATGTGAAAACCGTCCCCTCCCCTTCGATTGACCGAAAATATTGTAATTTTTGCGAAATTTTGGAAAAATTCTGTACTCAAAAATGAATTATTTTGTATATACACACTTTTGGACCCTCTCCCGGCTCCCCAGACCCGTGACTCCGAGGATTCAGACAGGGTCCTGAACATTCGGTCAAATAGACCCCTCAATATTTCGGCTCCCTTTATGAC
>JASANF010009342.1:0-14145 GCA_030248245.1 Trissonchulus sp. WLG1_4
TAAATTAGTATTAAGTTTTTCTAAGAGCTGTAGTTATGGCACAAATTAGTCGAGTAGTCATTAGGGTCATTCAATAAAAGGTTTCAATTGGGGGGGTCATATATTTTCACTCACTCCTAAACTGTCCATTTATTTATAGCAGGTTTTTTCACTTGCAATTGTTGTACATTTTTTCAATTAAACAGGTGAATGGAGTTTTGTCACGTTAAATTTGTCGAGCATTCGAAGACACTAGGATTATAAAGACAGACAATAGGGTCCAATTAAAGGGCTGACGATCATCCAAAAGTCGAGCAATTGCAAACTAATGTAAACATTGGCTGTTTTGCAAATTTAGTAAATTTTTGTCGAGCGAATGAAAGTCGAGCAATTGAAAGTCGAGCGAATGACAGTACGCCGTAATTTATTGGGTCTCATTTTATAAAACGTCTCATTTATAAAACTCTTAATCCGCGGCCAAAATTTTGTCTAATTAAGGAGCTGTCTCACTTTATTAAATGATGTCTCATTTTATCAAACGGCGGTATACCCTTTGCGTGCAAGGTGACCAAAATTAGTGTAAACAAATTTTAGTATATTTCAATTTTTTTTTACTTTTGTGTTTTCAAAACTCTTCACTATCCCTGCCGCGTGGAATTTTAGAATAATGAAAGTTTCAAAAAACTTGTGTCGCAAAAATTTGAAATCTGGGTGCAATCTTTCTCCCCCAGGCACCCACACGTACAGCAATTATTTCAAGAAAATTCTTTTTACTTTTCTTTTAAATTTCTTTCATTTTTTTCTTTGATTTTTCTTCCATTTCATTTTTCTTTCGGTCTTCAACAAAGAAAAGTTGATGGAAGCTTGTTGGGTCAAGTAACACCCTTTTGATAAACCAAAAGTTCACCTGTTCCCTTCTCTAGTGACAGCCACACATATGTAGAGAACGTGTACGAGCTACACATGTGCGCGTGTAAAAGTATGGATATATGTATTTATCAATATGCGCCTGGCCAATTAACCAGCAAGTAATATTAAGTTAGGTAATTAGTTGACAGCTAGTCAACTGCTCGTCCAAATTTTCTTTCTTTTTTCTTTGTTTTTTAATTTTCTTGGAATAATAGGGTAGCTGTACATAAATATTTCTAGTATTTGTCGCCATGGGGGTGTTACAAACGTAAACTTCATAATCCTACCACATAAATCATTAAATATGTTATCAACTGTCGGTTAAGGCTTCAACAGCTGAAACTAATTCTCGTGCACTTGACTTATCACATAATTATATAAGGTGAGCAATTTTTCGTACCTGCCAAATTACTTATATTTACCTCCCTCACTAATATGTCATAATACTTGCAAATTCCTCCCTAGTGCCCCTTACTGTAATGTAAATACGGATTTCTTGTGACACATGCATACAGACCAACACACACACACACTTAGTGACCTTAAGGGGGCTTACCTGTTTAAGGGGGTAGTGTCGCGAAAGCAGTTTTGCTCATAGGCTGTTAAAATAGAACTTTTTGTTTTGAAGTAGTACATTCAATGAGAAGCTAGTCCAACGCTGTATGGTATCAAATAATTACTGCCAGACACCACACTATCAATATTGCCAAATATCTTGGACCAATCGTCATTAGTAAGCCAGACATCACACAATAGGGACATAAAAGTTCGAAAAATCAAGCCAGATATCAGATTGGCCAGCTTGTGAAGTACACATAATGTGTGGACGCACAATTTTTTGCGACAAATAAGAAAAAAGAAAATTGAAGGTTCGTTTTCCTTTTGATTTGAAAATAAGCGTCTAGATTTTTCACAATTTATCATTATTGCTGTTGCTATTTTACAGTTTACGCACACCTTCACAGTTCAAACTAGTATTACTCCACAGCCGCTACAGTAATCTGCACTAAATTTTGTGTGCATAAACTACAACATATGTGCTATTAGTATGTGTAAAAAAACTAAACAGAAAAATTGATAAATTTGACTAAAAAATGGAATGTGAATAGGTTTTTTTTTCGTCATTTTTCCGACTTTGAGACATTATTGCAAACTATATGCCGCACCAATTTTGCTGAAACTTGGCAAAATAATTTGCTTTTAGATAGATTTTTAAAATATAGAAAGAACAATTTCTAACTTTTTACTGAACAAGTTTTACAGTCGCGCAAAATCGACTGCTTTCGCGACACTACCCCCTTAAGTGAAAATTTTAGGATCTCTGATTCGCTTCAATTTTGCACACAACTTTGATTTTTGACTTGGGTAGACCCCGCTTCATTGACTTAATTTTAGTATTCAAAATAGTACCTTACTAATAACATGAAAGAGCAAATTTATTGACAAATTATCAAAGTTACACCTATTCATAACTTTAAAGCGGAACTCGTTCTCTTAGGTTGACTGATATCATGTCACTTGTTGAATGTTGACTGAACTTCAGGTACCATTACCAATTCTACACAAGAACTTTAGGTACCATTACCAATTCTACACAAAAAACAGGGGGCATAGTAAAACTATAATCTTGTAACAGTGGTTTAAATTGAGAATTCGAGTCAGTATTGTTTTTGTTGGTGGTGACATTTGAGTCTCATTCCTTGACATTTCAATTCAATTTCTTGTATTGTGTACCTCCTATTGTAATTTTAACAATATTATGCGGACACGTGGACACGTAGTCAGCCGTCTACATCAATTGAGTACAGACTAACAAAGGTCACACAAAGGTCACTAGGGAGGAATTTGCAAGTACTTTCTAATATTAATGAGGGAGATAAATGGAAGTACTTTGGCAGGTACAAATAATAATTTTCCATTATATAAATGCCGTAATTACACGTAAATTGAAAATACCGCCACTTCCATTTATGACATCCTACACTCTAGACTCTGAACTATTAGGGCTTAGACTCTATTGGGCTAGAACTGACACGAAGGTAATTAAGGGATTAATATTTGATAAAATGAGTCGCTATTATATAAAATGAGACGTTTTATAAACTGAGACAGTCTGGCTTTGAAGAGCCAATTATTTTAGGTCTTATGAGACCCAACGATTTTGACTGACACCACTAAATAATATGCTTTTCAGAAACCCGAAGGTTGCCTACGCATACGTATTTTCCTACAAGTACGTCTTGTGAGTAGAGAAGTTTCACATTGAGATTTTTGTCGACAAACATACACAAAACAGTAAGCTTGTTGTTACTCTAAAAATGCTCCAAAGAATATAAAACGCAGCACATAACTGTTGACACTATGAAAAACAGTTCAATTATGCTTTTTTTGGATGACAGTCAATGACATGGACAAAAGAGTTGCTGATAGATTTTACGGTTTTATCAATTTCAGGTAATCGCTCTGGAATGTTTTGGTTTAATATTTATACAATTGTACCGTGTTAACCAGTGCCTGATGTTTCGCTTCACGTACAGGACTGTACTGTCGATTGAGTACGGTGTCTGTGGTTTCCGAAAATGTTTGTGACTGTTGTTAAATTGATAAAATGTTATCATGAGTACATAAAAGCTTCTAACTCTCTATAGAAGAAGAGTGAATTATTAACCCTATCTTAATGCTTATCAACGAAGCAGCGATTATATACTAAATTGTGTTACGCAGAGAATCTACTGATTCTGATTGGCCAGCTACATGTTGCACAGAATGTCAACATGTAGCCTGAAAACGACCAGCGCATCTGCCTGTGCTAAAACACAGGCAGGCTAAAGAGTGTCTGACTCTTCTTCTATAGAGAGTGAAACGCTATCATGTACTCTTGATGTTTACTGGATATATATGCCAACATATGACTACAGTACACAAGAACACACAACACACGCTAATCTACTGCGCTGCAATTTTCAAGCCTGCTTTGCTGTGCGGTCTCAATGTGCAGTACATACATAGAGACCTAAGCGATTCCTCTGTTGCAGAAGTTGCCTTGACATTGTTTATACGCGGCGGCTAAGGCTGCCGCGTATAATTAGAAGTAACTTGTTAGTACTAAAATCCGTTGAGAAAAATTTCAGAAGCCAAAAAGTTTAAAGTAGTTAACGAAAAAATAAATTGAAAAATGGCAAATTTTTTGCGAATGTTGCTCAGCGTATTTAGGGAATTTTTTGTAATGTTTGCCTACACATATGTACGACTTTTTAAAAAGCTGCAATTAGCAATTCACTGCATAAAACTGTGTTAAAATTTACCAAAAGTCATTTAGACTTTTTGTGGTATGTCGATTTAAAGATTTTTTCTCATTGAAAAGTATATATGTTGAAATTTCAGTTGAACAAAATCGAACGTTATGTTGTGAAGTTCTTATGATCTAAATTCCAAGTCCGAACCGAAGTGTCTCCGTCCTAGGCCGAAAGATAGGGCCTCAGCTCGCTCACTACCCAAAAACTACCCAGAACCCCGAAAACTACGTAAACTACGAAACTCTACAAAAACATCAGGAAAACACAGTAAATCCAGGTAGAAATAGTTTAATAATAAGGTAAACGGAACATGAGGCAGATATAAATAACTTGGGGGCAACACAAATAACAGACACAACCCGCCGGGAAAAACCAACCAACCGTCGTCGTGGCTACTACCGTTCACTAAGCCAAAGGCATAGCGAAGTCTACTCACGTTTGTGAATAGGTTGACCGTTCATTTAGATGTTTTGAATAGAAATATAAAAGGACTAGTTTAAAGGCCTATTCACATTCGTGACACATACTTCACATCCCTCTCTCTCCGATAAAGTTCGGCCCGAACTTTTATGGTAGGAAATTTCTTAGAGGTTTTTGAGAAAGGAAGTCAAAATTCAAGGGAAACTCAAACGGACCCGTTCCCTAAATATGGGGATATATCTGCAGAAACACACACATGACTAGTAGTTATAACAAATACGAATAAGGCATAATACAAGACGAATGTAACAAATACCCGAAACAATTTGGCAGTTTCTAAGAACGATTCTAGATTCGTTTTCACGTAAGTTCTAAGAAATTTGAGATGTAGATTTTTTTCCCATTTCGGTCGAGGTTCATACCTTGACCTTCCCTCTCTCTCCGATAAACAAAATAAAAATTACACAGTTCAAGGTCGGGAGAGGGGTCGGATCAACGCAGAGGAACCTTAATTTTACGAATCTAAAACCGTTCAATTCAAACAAATAACTTATATATTATGCAAAAACAATTTGTATACTGAGGGAAAATAAGGGGGGTGTTTTGTTCTAATTTTCGAATTTTGATTTTGGTTGTGCGCCTTTGTTTTTAACTATACTTTGTGCCTTGAAGTAAATTATAAACGTATTATTGTGCTTGTATATAGGTCTAACCGTAATTTTGACTTTTAATCTAATTTTATAAAAAGGCCTTCATCACTTCTAGGCCGGTCAGTGGTGCTTACATAGCTCCATTGGTGGGTATATTCCCTTATTCAGGGACACGTGGAATCCTTTCCACTTCACCACACCTGGGAGACCTCGGCCAAAATCGTACCACACAGAACAGAAACGGCCGGAAAAGATATGCGTATACACGCTCGTTCTGCACCTTCTCTGACCCATTTTTGGTATATGAACTTGATCTATTACGGTAATAGTATTTTTCATGTGCGTACGGTCCCTTTTGCCGTACTGCGATTTTAATTTCGTGCGTACCGTTTTTCGGCACACTGTATAGTGTATGCGCACCTGGTCATTGTTATCAAACCCCAAAAGGGAAAACAAAAGGGGGAAAAATAGAAACAAAGGAGAAAAGGTTACTGTAGAAAGTTACGCGGTCAAAATTTTGAAAATTTAGCACCCACATATAATCAAAACAAAAGAATAATACTTGAGCATTCATAATACGGAATTTTAAAGTTTGAGCAAAATTATACATGGCAATGGTTAAAGCAAAATAAATTTGGTTAATTCAACACACACAAAAAAAAACAAGACGCAAGAAACTAAACATGTATACGACACGACAGACATACAATGAAAATACAATACTATGCAAAATTTGGTTAGTTTTCTTTTTGGTTTCGGCTTTTTGGGTTAATTTTCTCCGTTATTAGTGACATTTCTACCGTTTTTAGTACAGAAAGATTGTTCCGCTTGCGCTACAAGCACAAGGAACTCCACGGAAAACTAAGCAAAAGATTCAAAACACAAGAAAATATCAGATGACACAACAAAAATATGAAATCTAAGCACAAAATAAGGCAAAAATAAATTCTAATTATACTTACACAACGCAAATAAGGCAAAACAAACAAAAGGAATGCTCACAGCTACGAATCAACTGAATATACATTCTATACAGTCCAGACTTCAGCGATAAGATTATCAAATTACGCCAGAATCACATCCAAAGTATCATTTCTTGATCACATTACTACCAGTAAACAATATAACATACTACAACAACACACATACACGACATCACACACACATACACACTACATAAACATATTATAAACACACACAAATCGCAAAAACATTCACAAAGCAAAATAAGCTAAACCATATTTGACTGAACTGGTATGTCCCTCACACTATTATTCCATAAGAAGCAAAAGGAATCGTGAAAAATATCACAGAAAGAGAAAAAGAAAAAAAATTTCTGAAGAAAAAGGTAAGATTCTACAATTTTTCCATTTTGAGATTTAACTAATTCAATTTTAATTTATTAATATTAATTTAGGGTGTGGCGGGGGTGCTCATCCTCCATTCGGGGTAGGGGTCTAGGCTATGCAGCCGTGTGCCACCCTACTCTCCCAATTTCGGATGGTCACCCACTGTTTCGCTATGTGGATGGTCCCTCGAGCCATCCAAATTGTCAAATTGTTGTTTTCGCATTTCCCAAGCCGTGGCATGGGCGTTTTAATCTCGCGCCGCCACTTGAACTGCCGTTGGCTGGCCGCCAAGAAGGCGAAGCCAAACCAGCCAATAGGAGACGTGCAGATTTTGCACGTGACTAGAGGGGGTCGAATGTGGGTTTTTGGGAGGGGAATGGCATCCCTCGCATTCGGTTTTGGTTGTAAAAACAATCCCGGGTGAGATGGCCTCTACGCCGACATATCCCACAGGGGGGTAGGGGTGGGCGTTGGTAATTTTCCGGAATGCCCATGAAATATGCGAGTCTGGTGTAAAAGACTGGCACGTTTGTGGTGTTTAAAATACCGGTTGGGGCAAGGTTTGGGGGGTGCTGAGTGCTCGTAGACCACTCCTGCAGTCAGAGCGTCAACTTTTTGGGTCAAAGTTTGGACCTGTTGAATCAGATTTTGGTGCAATTTGAGAATTTGGCTGAAGTCTAGATTCTCGGTGGTTGGCTTGACCGGTGAGGCCACTCCCAGACCAGAAAAATTTGGGGAAGTCGTCGACAATACTGTCTGCGCACTCCCATTTTCTTGGTCAGCATGACCGGGTTGGGCTGCTACTGCAGCGTATTGCTCCATGCCCAACATGTCTTTTTCGACACCCGTTATAATTTCCAAGGCTCGATTTAAAATTTCGGCACCAGTCCCGGTCCAATTTTTGGCATCCGCCAAAACGGGAATAACTTTTCCCCGTAATTCTGGTTTCAGGCCTTTTTTCAACTGTTCGATAATGCGTTTCGAACGCATATTTTCCGACTCAGAGCTAAAGGCTTTGGCCGTCAAAAGCTGAAGTTCGGTGATATAAGTATGCGAATTTTCTGCCGGGCGCTGGTAACGGGTGAAGAAACGTTCTGCCCACTGTTCTTTTGTAGTGGGGAAAGGCTCGTAAATCCGGAAAAGGAGGGCTTTAAGTCCCCCATAAGAATCGGGCATCCCCAGTTCGCCAATTTGCGTCAAAACGTTGTCCCCCAGACAGTTGGACATGAGCGGCAGCCAGGCGTTCTCTGGAACACCATTGATGCGGGCCAGCGACTCAAGATTTCGAACAAAATTCGAAACCTTGGTCGTTGTTTCAGTGCCCTGAAAAGGGGGGAGATTTTTGAACGCTGCGATGTAATCACGGCGTGTAAAATCCTGAAAATTTATTTTCAGGTCGTTGGGGGGGGGTTTCTTGTAGTCTTCTGCCTCTCCTTCTGACAACTGAGAGCCTAAGCTCGGAAATTCGGGGTCAAATTTTTCGACTTTTGGGATTTCCACAGGCTTGGGGAGGGTAGGTAGGTTGCAAAACTGCGTCTAAACTCGGAACCGAACCGCTCTTTTCCTTATTCTTATTTTTCACTCGTTCTGCAATTGACAGATCTTCCAAACCTTTGTGACAGGGAACCTCCAAAACAGAACTACGACGAGGAGGTGATCTTTGCAGGTTCATATGAATTTACACGCAGTTTCCGAGAAATTTTAGCTAAATTCCACTCTAAAAATCACAGAAAAATTTTACACACAGGAATTAAAACAAAGTCAAAAATTTCTGGAAAATTTGGGCAGCATAACGCCTAGAAGGGGTGACTTTTTCCAGAAAAATAGGTACTTCAGCCCTATTTTTCAGCTTCGGACGTCGACATTCGGACTGGCAGCCTCGCCATGTGAAGTTCTTATGATCTAGATTCCAAGTCCAAACCGAAGTGTCTCCATCCTAGGCCGAAAGATAGGGCCTCAGCTCACTCACTACCCAAAAACTACCCAAAACCCACACAAACTACGTAAACTACAAATAGAACCCTAAAAACATCAGGAAACCACAGAAAATCCGAATGAAATAACTTTAATAATAAAAGAAACAGAACATGGGGCAGATACAGATAATTTGGGGGCAATACACACAATAAACACAACCCAACGGGACAAGCCGACCGTCGTCAACTTCTTCGTGGCTACTACCCTTCACTAAGCCAAAGTCAAAGCGAAGTCTACTTAAGTATAAAAGGACTAGTTTAAAGGCCTATTCACATTCGTGACACATACTTCACAATGTACATTAAATAAAAGCTAGTTTAGTTTTAAACAACTAGTTCTTAATTTAACCAACTAAAACTTGACTGAAAAATATTATCGCTCAAAGTCTGTTATTCATAGCCCAACCTTCACTGTTCTGTTAATGGCAGTTTTGGCTGTGGTCATGTCAATTGGTATTATGGCCTATAGCTGCAGCTATATTTTGGAAACATTTCAAATCCGTTTTAAAAAGTAATTGATTTTTTGTGTATCATTTTTTTGTATCAATTAAAAAATTTTGTCCATGTAAATTCAACAAAAGTTAACTCTATCAAAGCTAAATTTGTTTAAAACTATTTTTCTTCTTCGCGCTGACGTCTAAGTTGTATAATATTGCGACTGCAATCGCACATAGCGCACAAAGCAGCTTTGAGTCGTAAGCCTATCTCAGGATCTTGAAATTTAACGATAGTGTCTATCTATCTGTTGTCTATTTAACGATAGTGTTCTATCTGGTACCGTAGAACAAGTCGTTGAACTAAGTTAATCTTTGTAATAATTTTCTGTCTATAACGACATTATTATTATAATAATACTATTTTATTATTTATAATAATATCGTCAAACTTAAACGCTTTATTTCTGAAAACAATGAGATGTAAGAAGGAGTAAGTATAAAAACTGCAGAAATATGTATGATCGTCGATTTCAAGCAATGTTTTATCTTTCATTATGAACCTACTTGTCATATATGTACCTACATGACTGTAACTATAGTCTGACCAATAAATGTATGCATCAAACTTCATTGCTTCATAGCAGCAACTTAGTCGTTTGAGATATTTACCATAATGTATATATGATTCAAAAGCATTTTTGGTGGAAATTTTTATAAAATTAAAACAAAATTTAAAAAAAATAAAGTTAAAATTTTTAATATTTAAGTAAAGTTGATTTTTTCGCCTAATTATTTGAAACCTCATGTGTTATATATCATTCAATAGCCCTTAACATTCTGCGTCTAACATAACAATATATACAACATGACTATACCATGTACCTGTCAAAATTAATTGATTTTTAAAGTTTTAACTTTTCCATTGAAAAATGACATGTTTGGTCCGTTTTATTCGCAGTAACTCAACAAATACATTAAAAAATTTGACAAATTTTGTATCAATGTGACCCCGCGCAGTTTGTGAAAGTAAGTCAAAATTTGACACAATTTTTTTCAATATTCGTCAGGTTTACAGTCATTTATTAGGAACCGGAACCGATGTAGAACCGGAAACGAAACAGATTTTGCCGACTGGAGCCGGAACCAGAACCGATTTTAAAATTCGGAACCGATCCGAACACTAGACTTAGTGTTGTTCTGGTATACCATAACTAAAACTAAAACTAGTTGTAAAAACTAATTTTCAGCAGTTATACCAAAACTATAACTAAAACTAAACTAAAATCCAACGTTGTACCAAAACCATAACTAAAACTGAACTAAAATTGAACTCCTACCAAAACTGTAACTAAAACTAAACTAATTTGGAGGCTTGTACCATAACTATTACTCAAAACTAAGGACAGCGGAGTTTTGAGCAAACTTGTACCAAAACTCTAGTTTTGGTATAACGCTTACCAAAACTACCTTGTTTTGGTAAGCGCTCTACCAAAACTAGTAGTTTTGGTACAACGCTTACCAAAACTAAAAGTTTTGGTACAACGCTTACCAAAACCTCCTAGCTTTGGTAAACGATGGGAGAATACGTAAATATGCATTAGCGACTTAGGTACACTATGTAGGACATTACGATTTAAATCCTAAATTTTTGATAAATCCTCGATTTTTGAATAACAGATTTAGCAGCGTTAAATCCATTAAATCAAATCCGCTAAATCCATTTTAGATAAGGGGGTGATTTTTGAATAACAGATTTAGCAGCGCTAAATCCATTAAATCAAATCCGCTAAATCCACTTTAGATAAGGGGGTATGAGACTGTGATTTATGCCCAGAGAATATATCTCCCTGGGCAGCCAAAGTCTGACGCCTTCTAGTTTTAGGCCATTACTCGAGCTACGTTCGTCGTACAGAGATTACGAACCGATATACAATAGAGAAATTAATGGAGAACAAAACAGCGACTAGGGGTCTTGGACGCAACGTTTCTGCGTTTTAAGAGCTCAAAATTGGAAAATTGCGAAAATGTACCTTATCCTAAAGTATGAACACAGCAACAGTGCGCCTGTCAGAGTTGATTGGCAGAAGTAAACTACATTGCCGTGTACACTGCTCACTGCTGTATCTGACGCACAAAAACTTGACTGCCAGAGTTGCAATCAAATTTCTCGTTGATTAATTAAGCATAGAGCATAGGCTTTGTTGTGTGGCAGTGAGTACGGAATTACAAAGATCTACATTTCCAAAAAGCAGCTTAAAGATCCGTTAGTAAAATAAACTAGTCAAGTTTTATAGTCCCAGATTTGGCAGTTCACTGTGAAGTATCTCACGCGATCAACTGGGTATTGTAGAGTTAATGACGATTAAATCAATATGGGTATACCATAACTAAAACTAAAAATTCACTGAAACTGTAAGGCAGCTCATTGCCGCTCCTACTAATGGCCCAAGCGGGAACGGCAGGACCCAGCTACACGGAGAGAGTCATCCCTCGCCCTTAGCCTTATCCTAGCCGCCAGCGGGGCTTCCAGGTATGATGAGCGGGGTCTTCCGTACGGGCCGGGGTTGCCGGACACCGACGGGAAAGGGGCTTACCTAGCTACGGGGCAAGGCGCAGTAGGCGCAGCACACAAAAATAGTACGGCCCGCTAAGCCTGAATGGGCTTGTCGGAGCGGGGTGATGAGCAGTAGCAAGGGGGCTGGTAGCGGCGCATACGGAACGCGGAGGTGGCAGGGCCTCAATAGGCCGATACTGCCCGAGGTCTAGGTAGCAGCTGAACCGGCAGGGCTCTACGCCAAAACTGCCCACCAAGAACGCGCACCACTGGATAAAAGAAATACGTTTAATAAGCCCTTTATGGCTGAAATCCAGAACAATTCGGTAACAATACGAACACCGCACGAACACGAACAGCTGAAAGACACACCACCGACTGACTAGTTTTTCAGAGCAGGCTACCAATAGTATACGTAACAATTCGGTAACAATACGAACACCGCACGAACACGAACACCGAACACGAACAGCTGAAAGACACACCACCGACTGACTAGTTTTTCAGAGCAGGCTACCAATAGTATACGTAACCAAGCGTACACGCACACAAGAGAGCGAGTACGTATATAACGATAAAATAGATTGAGCGTTAGTTCATAAATGTGAATATGTAAAAGGTAAGTGAAGTGTGAATAAGGGAGTAAGGGAGGGTCTCCCAGGTGAAGCCTTACAGATCTTCCCCTCCTCACTTAATTGTGCTCCTGCACAATTAGGCAAGAGGCAAGAAAACCGTAAGCCGACACAGGTTGGGTGTTGGGAGTAGGAGTTGGGTGAATTTTGAGAGCATTTAAGTTAAATTTTTACCCCGGAAGGGTTCTTCCCCTCCTCACTTATGAATTTGCCCACACAATTTACACCCAAAATTATACCAATACATAAATATATTACTACAAAACATACAAAATACACAATATCACTAGTCCAATCACTGAGTTCTCGATGAGGTTGAATAGTTGATTCCTGACAAGTGGAGTTAGTTGGGCAAATGTGGCGAATATACAAGGCTCTCGTTAATATACACGAATTACAAGTTGCGATCAGAAAAGTTCCAATGGCAGCAAAAATAAGGCTTTGTTAGTTAGCACAAAATATAGTTTGAGTACAGTCTGTACAGCATTCATAGTTAATACAGTTCATACAGTTCGCAAGAGTCCTCAGGCGTTTCAATGTGCGTATGGGGATGGGCGCCGCAACAAAAAGGCAGGGGTGGTTAGACGATTCACCGTTCGGGCAATAACGCACAGTTAGTAGTTCAATAATTGAGCAATTACACATCGATTACAGTTCGAAAATTGAGCATATGCGCCGAGGTAGATGTTACATAGGTAGGGCGCGGCAGCAGAGATAGCAGGCTGCGGTTTGCGCACTGAGGCTTCGATCGCCGGTCCAACACTGATTGGCCTTCCATTGGGCGTGACATGTCTGGCAGACGTTCAACAGAACCTCATTGGTTCTTGCCCACGTCGCCATCGATGCACTGCACCATAGGCTACTGTGGCATAGGCTCAGGTACATATTACGCATACAGTATATACACTACCGAAAATCACAAATACACCAGTTCAATACCACAAGTTATAGCACACAATTAAGGCAATAACAACAAATTTAACATAAGGCAACACAAAACCAATTATCACAAATTACTACAAGTTACCAATACCGAAAATAAAGCACACATTAAAGCACACATACAAAGCATAGATACCAAAAATACCAGTAACACTAGTTAAGGCACAAGGTAAGTGACATATTATGACGGAAAACAGTACATACACAGCCGGTTATGGACAGAATGAGAAAAATAAAAATGTTTTTGGTATATATAAAGTTATGATATGTTTTTGTATTTTAGATTATGTTCCTTTTTTTTGAAGAAAAATTAAGAAATATGAAAAATGACAAGAATGGCAAAAATACCCGAACATTATGCATAATACAACAGTAATACAAAAATAAAATTTTATTTACATCGTAGATCTTCATAGTCTTTGGCATAGTTGAGAGTTAATTAGCGTCTTTTCGCGTAATAAGTCACGGTTCGCTGGCTACGGCCAAGCGATTGTGCAGCTTGCGTTCGAGCGCGAGTCGAACGAGTGGAACGAGTAGAGCGAGCAGCATGAACAGAACGAGTGACGATCGCGTGAGTCACCTCTCGCTGTTGCTCCGCGGGCATGTCGCTGTAGGGTACGTAAGCGGGTCCCGTGTTCACAATAGGGCCGGTTACCCGTGGTAGGTTAGGGTCATTCGCATCGGGACGTTCCAAGCGTGGGATTTCGACGCGCGCCAAGGTAATTGGTTGGGCGTAGGCCGCAGCGCCTTCCGGTCGCACAGTGGGCGAGTCCATCTGTGGCGGCCACTGTTCGAGTTCCTCTACCTCCACGTCGGACAGTTGTTCGATAACCGAGTGGGGTAGTGAGGCAGGCTCTACCTCCATTGGCTGTTGAGGAACCTCTTTCGACGGTTTTGGATCTTGGCCTTGGATCTTGTCCCGCTGGACGTCGGCTTTCCTGCGTGTCTGAGGGATCCCGTTGTCTTGGGTCCCGGTCTGGACTTTGTTGACGCGTTCCTCG
>JASANF010009343.1:0-12958 GCA_030248245.1 Trissonchulus sp. WLG1_4
TTTCCGGAAATTTTCCGGAAAAAGTTTTCCTGTGCCCCCCCCCCCCGAAATTTTTCCCCAGTGATTTTTACACAAGGGTCCCCCCTTTGGTTTTTATGGTCCGGCCGGAAAAATTTTCTGATACGTCTCCAATGGACTAAATTTGGCCTAAAAATCAAAAATTTTGGGTTAAGGGGGTAATTGCGTTTTTAGGTGTTTTTTCGAAAGGCCATAGCTCAGCGTTTACAAATTCAAATCACAAGCGGTCTTTTGCATTAGGTAGAACAATATCATTCCTAAATGTATGCCATGTATTGAAATTTAACCTGTGATTTTGTTTCCAGTATAAGCGACTAAAGAAAGGTCCTTTCCAAAATGTTACAATTTTTTACAAAAAGTTTGCGCCACAGCTCTGAATCATACGATTACCTGTTGGGGCTAAAAGTTTGTAAGGTTTTTGACATGTTTAAAATCCCCAGGCATGTCCCCCACTTTTTTAATAACTAGTCAATTTACTGAGAAAATAGCTGAAAAGCAAACGCACCGAAAATTTAAGATATTTTCTTGTAATTAAAACCCTCTAAAAATGTCCACAGGTGAAATTTCGAAAAAGTGAGAGACATGCCTGGGGATTTTGACCTTTACAGTGCTGTCCCAAAAATTTATGCTCAGGCGTCACTTATAACTTGAGTACTGGTGGCGCAAAGTTTACATAGAAATCACAAAAACCTCGAAAACGCAACTACCACCTTAAATGTAGTTGGGGGGGGGGGGAATAGTGGACCTATTTTTTTGAGTAGAGCACCTTAAGGGAAGCATTTTTGCTTCAAGAACCCCTATTTCATTTTTTGGATTTTCTGAGATACAACCTCCCGAAATTTGAACCCTCAGTGAGGGACGTTTTCGCAATTTTTTTCCGAAGCTCTTAGACCTCTAAGACCCTCAATTGGTTACAATTTCTTAGAATCAAAAAAATGCTCTTTGACCGGGTTCCTATCGAAAAATTGGCCAAATTCACCAGAAACGTCCAATTTTTGACCAAATTCAAACTTGGCCTTAATTTAGGCTTGGGCTTAGGGCTTAGGCTTAGGGCTTAGGCTTAGTATGGGGCTTAGGCTTAGGCTTAGTATCAGGCTTAGGCTTAGGTTTAGGATCAGGCTTAGGCTTAGGCTCAGGCTTAGGCAATAAAAAATCAAAATTTTCAGAAAAAATCCTGCCAGCTTAGCCTAGAGAATCCTGCCAACTAAGCCTAGACGATGCCTTAAAACATCATAACGCACTCAAAACTATCCAAAAACAAAGATTATAGCCAATTTTGGCTTCGAACTTTGGCCTACGTTCACGTCCAAAAACACTAAAAATGCAATTTTCAAGGGGTCATAGCTCAGAAAATCCAAATTTGTGGATAGGGGTTCTATTACAAAAAATGCTTCCCCCAAGGTGCTCTACTCCAAAAAATACGTCCACTATTCCCCCCCCCCCCCAACTGCACTTGATCCGCTACTGCTTTACTGGGTTAAGGGGGTAATTGCGTTTTTAGGTGTTTTTTTGAAAAGCCATAGCTCAGCGTTTACGAATTAAAATCACAAGCGGTCTTTTGCATTAGGTAGAACAATATGTTTCCTAAATGTATGCCATGCATTGAAATTTAACCTGTGATTTTGTTTCCAGTATAAGCGACTAAAGAAAGGTCCTTTCCAAAATATTACAATTTTTTACAAAAAGTTTGCGCCACAGCTCTGAATCATACGATTACCTGTTGGGGCTGAAAGTTGGTAAGGTTTTTGACATGTTTAAAATCCCCAGGCATGTCCCCCACTTTTTTAATAACTAGTCAATTTACTGAGAAAATAGCTGAAAAGCAAACGCACCGAAAATTTAAGATATTTTTTCGTAATTAAAACCCTCTAAAAATGTCCACAGGTGAAATTTCGAAAAAGTGAGAGACATGCCTGGGGATTTTGACCTTTACATTACTGTCCCAAAAATTCATGCTCAGGCGTCACTTATAACTTGAGTACTGGTGGCGCAAAATTTACATAGAAATCACAAAAACCTCGAAAACGCAACTACCACCTTAAATGCAGTTGGGGGGGGGGGAAAAATAGTGGACCTATTTTTTTGAGTAGAGCACCTTGGGGGAAGCATTTTTGCTTCAAGAACCCCTATTTCATTTTTTGGATTTTCTGAGATATGACCCCACGAAATCTGAACCCTCAATGAGGGACGTTTTCTCAATTTTTTTCCGAAGCCCTTGTTTTTTCCGTTCTAATCGTGTCTAAATGGTGTCAGATTATTGTTTACAATTTTTTAGAATCAAAACAAAGGCTCTTTGACCGCGTTCCTGCCGAAAAATTGGCTAAATTCGCCAGAAACGTCCAATTTTTGACCAAATTCAAACTTGACCTTAATTTAGGCTTGGGCTTAGGCTTAGGGCTTAGGCTTAGTATGGGGCTTAGGCTTAGGCTTAGTATCAGGCTTAGGCTTAGGCTTAGGTTCAGGCTTAGGCTTAGGCTCAGGCTTAGGCCATTGAAAATCGAAATTTTCAGAAAAAATCCTGCCAGCTTAGCCTAGAGAATCCTGCCAGCTAAGCCTAGACGATGCCTTAAAACATCATAACGCACTGAAAACTTTCCAAAAACAAAGATTATAGCCATTTTTGGCTTCGAACTTTGGCCTACGTTCACTTCCAAAAACACTGAAAATGCCATTTTCAAGGGGTCATAGCTCAGAAAATCTAAATTTGTGGATAGGGGTTCTATTACAAAAAATGCTTCCCTCAAGATGCTCTACTCCAAAAAATAGGTCCACTATTTCCCCCCCCCCAACTGCACTTGATCCGCTTTACTGAGGGTTCAGATTTCGGGGGGTCATATCTCAGAAAATCCAAAAAATGAAATAGGGGTTCTTGAAGCAAAAATGCTTCCCCCAAAATGCTCTACTAAAAAAAATAGGTCCGCTATTTCCCCCCCCAACTGCATTTAACCCGAAAATTTATTTTGTAACTTCATCTAAAATTTAGAATTTTTTTCTAAGTTATGAAGAAAATGTACAACTGAAAACATTGTTAAAAAATTTTAGGTTCATTAGTGGACTTATTTTTTTCGTAGAAAAACTAAATTTTACGTAATAAAATCCCCAAAGTTGGAAAGAAACAACAGAGTGCAAGAAGAAACAGCGATCACAATGACACTGGTGAGCAAAAGAAATCACGTTAGCGCAATGAAGCCAGTCCAATATTTTAAGGTGGTAGTAAGGGCCGATTCACACGCTGCGATTTTACTGCGATTTTGCCGCAGCGTTTTCGCCGTTGCGGCAAAACGCACTGTTTGAACAGACGCAGCGATTTCAGTGCGGAATACATGCGTCTGGATTTTTCCGCAGCGTTTGAAACGCCAGACTGCAATTCGGCCTGCCTTATCAGTTTTGATGCTGCGGACATGTTGGTTTTAACAATATTCGCAAATTTGTTTGTCATATTTTTAAAGCAGTAAAGACGCAGCAAAATAGTTTGCGAGACGCAACGTTTGTTCAGACGCTGCGTTTCGTGTGCGACACCCTGCGTCTTGCGTTTTGCGTCAAAATCGCAGCGGCAAAAACGCACCGTGTGAATCGGCCTTAACGTTTCCGACAGTTTTGCAGGAGTAACATTTGACAACTTACGATTAATTTTTAATCAATAATTTATAGTACGCATATTAATTTAGGAAACTATAAATTATTATGAGATAAATACTTGCTAAAATAGCTTGAAACAATCATTTTTAATTTTCACAGAAAATATTTTTCAGCCAGTTACGACAATTTTTTGTAAATTTTATGTTTAGCTAAGCCAAAGTAGTAGCTAGTCAAAAAAGCCGTTTATTGAAAAAAGTGAAAAATGACACACGGGCATGTCAAAAACCTTCAATTTAGATGCCAAAACTTATCCTTCCGCTTTTCACGTTTTGAGATTACGTCACATTTATGTAACATTTCTTTTGGAACTAAAGTGCATTACACAAAAGTCCGCAAAACTTGACAACTACTACACGGATTCTGTTCAAAATTTTAGATAAATTGGCACACATATGTGTCTACTTTATGCTAAAATTTCAAAATTTTTTCATGGCTTAAATTTTGCGTTACATCAATTTCATTCACAGAAATCTGTAAAAATGTATTTCCGTGGACTAAATCTCAAGTCTCAATGTTGCAATCTTTTCATGCGTTATTTTACATGTTTTTTAGACAATTTCTGATGTGTCAATTTTTGTATTTGTATTAATTTAGCCCATGTCGTGAAAAAATTAGATTCAAAAATTTGTATATTTTTCAAAAATTGAAAAAATTTAAAATTGAAGGTCCGTAACTTCTTTTCTACATCATATAAATGCACCAAACTTAGCATTAAAATTCACCCTGTTATTGACTATGTTGGTGTAAAGAATGAAATTATTTGGAATTACACTGTCAATTTTACAAGCAAAACATGAAAAATTCAATGCAAAAAAACTACACTTTTACAGTGTCTGCAGATTAGCTTGTTACAGATTTAAGGTGGCGCTCCTGAAATGTGACTTTTCAAAAAACGGCACTTTGGGGCCAATTTTAGATACACAATGGCAAGCTGGTGTAAAAGTATGCCTAAATACAAAAAATGAAGTTGATTGATACAAATTAGCATTCACTGTAGACCAAACGTGAGTGGAATTTCGGCTTGCGATTTCTCTTCGCAAGTAAGTAGCTGTCGCATAATCAATAGCTCATTTTGCTCGCCTCAACGTGATCGAGCGGTCGCAAAAAGTTATTTTTGATGAATATGATTGATATATCGAAAAACACTAAAATCGCGATTTTTGAAAAACACAAATTTGGCTAAATTTTTTAGATACTATCGATTTGCCAAAAATCAAATTTTGCGACCGCTCGAAGATGACAAGGTGCATTTATGTGCCAAATTTTAACTTTTTTCGTTGAGCCAATTTTTTAAAATCGCAAGCCGAAAATTTGCGTTTGTATTCACACGCACTATATTTCTGTCTCATGCAGAAAGTTTTGCGTTAGCTCACAAAAAAATTATACCACACTCAATAAAACACCAAAACGTTTCAGTACAACACTACTGCTAGTGTTTTTCAGCCTTTCAAATTCATTACATACGTGTAAATGCACTGGCTTGTGAAGGCATTTCCGTGAAAATCTATTTTTCTTGACGAAATTTGCTCAAAAATGTTCAAAAAAATTTTTATGTGATATGTACATCAAATTGAAGGAAATTCACTTCTGATCAACTTTTTTTCTTACGATGCATGTTTATTTTTGCGCGTTTTCAAAATAATGGCCAAAACCCACATTTCAGGAGCGCCACCTTAAGGTAGCGCTCAGCAACAAAACTCATGTTTGGCGCTCAGCTCAGGCAATAAATAGCAATACCACTTTAATTGTATATCAAAGAGACATCAAAAAAACCTATTTACAATACAGCTCAGCACTTTAATGTGAATGTGTCAAATTTTATGACCATGTCGAACTTCCTATTCACACTAATTTTGTTTTTGACCTAGCTCAGCGAAACTTCAACCGATTTTGATGATCTTGGTATCAATAGAAAGATTTCTCAAAAATCTAGACGTGATTGATCTTCGATTTTTCATTTTTATTTTTAATTTTGCAAAAAATTGATTTTTCAAAAATCAGTCGTGTTTGAGCGACTACAAAAAGTGCTGCGGGCCAAAATTTGAAAATCGAAAAACTTTCACGTCTGCATTTATATTCTTTCTTTCATTGTGCAAATTTTCAACCCAATCGCAAACGGCAGCTGGGACTCAGGTCCAAAAAAAGTAGTCGATTTCGCTACGCAAAAATGTAAGGTTTGCCCACACGTTTCACTTTTTCAAAAATTAGACCTTTCCTAGGACTGCATATTTCCGTTGAAAAAGTTACACAAAGCCATACTCAAATTTTAAAGAAATTAAATCAAATATTTGACATTTTCGAAGATTTATCAGCTTTGTAGGTTTTTCATTTTGGATTTGCTATTTTCACGGCTAAATAACTCAGCAAAACTTCAAAGTATTCTTAAGTTTAATACATCAATTTCAAGCTAAGAAACCGCATATTTCAATGATATGAGTAATCATTTTATATGGAAACAAAAATTTTTTTGCTACGGCTACAAAATTGTCCAAAAAATTTAAAAAATTTTTTTTATCACAATATGCACATCAAACGAAAGCTATTTTCATTTTGAACAACTTTCCTTCAAGACATTATGGTCAAAAATGTCGCTGAAAAAAATTAAACGCCAAAGTCGGTTTCCCTGAGCGCCACCTTAAGGTGGTACTAACGAATGTGCAGTGGTTTTCAAAAGGCTAGTATTCAATAATTAATTAACTTTAAAGCATATTCTTTATATCGTTAGAAAGCGCTACTTTTCTTCTACATCTAAGTAAAGTTTTATTTTACAACAGTAAAGATGATTTGTATGGCATTTGTTAAAAGTAGACCAATTTGGCTTTTTTGAGCACTTTCAAATCTGGCCACTTTTTGAAGAGTTTAAAGAATAAAAACATGCGAAAAATGGCAAAAATAATTAAAAGTGAATTATCTAGACCCAAAATGCACGATTTTATGATTTGTCGATTATTAAATGAAATATACGGTTTCAAAGTAAAAAGTGTCTATTCACACTCAACTTTCGAGTTCTATATCTGGGCAAAAATATAAGCAATTTGAAAAGTTTTCATTTTGGGTCTAGAAAATTCGCAAAAGTTTATTCATGTTCATTTTTGTGTTTATGCGCTGCGCATGCGCTTACAAAAGTGGCCAAAACTGTCAAATTTCCATTCTCCTGTTGTGTAGTTTGGCTTGTTGGCTTGGCTTGCTCCAAAAATTTTTCACATGATCCTGCCAACTTCATTTGCCACTTTGTGTATATGAATCAACTTTTGACAGACTTTATATTAAAAAAATACAGTTTGAATCATCAAATTTTTTTCAAAAATTTAAAAACCACTGCACATTCGTTAGTACCACCTTAAGGTGGTAGTAACGAATGTGCAGTGTTTTTCAACAGGATAGTATTCAATAATTAATTAACTTCATATCATAGTTTTTATAGCGTTAGAAAGCGCTACTTTCTTTCTACATTTAAGCAAAGTTTTATTGTACTACTGTAAAGATGATTTGTATGGCACGTGTTAAAAGTATACCAATTTGGCTTTTTTGAGCGCTTTCAAATCTGGCCACTTTTTGACGAGTTTAAAGAATAAAAAAATGCGAAATGCGCTAAGAAAAGTGGCCAAAACTGTTAAAATTCCATTCTCCTGTTGTGTAGTTTGGCTTGTTGGCTTGGCTTGCTCCAAAAAATTTTTCACATGATGCCGCTTACTTCATTTGTCATTTTGTGTATATGAATCAATTTTTTACAGACGTTATTTTCAAAAAATACAGTTTGAATCAACTAATTTTTTTTAAAAATTTAAAAACCACTGCACATTCGTTAGTACCACCTTAAGGTGGTACTAACGAATGTGCAGTTTTTTTTAAACTTTTGAAAAAATTTAGTTGATTCAAACGACATTTTCTCGAGAATAAAGTCAGCAATGAATTAATTCGTATTCTTATAATGATGAATGAAGTTAGCGGGATCATGTGAAAAATTTTTAGGAGCAAGCCAAGCCAACAAGCCAAACTACACAACAGGAGAATGGAAATTTAACAGTTTTGGCCACTTTTCTAAGCGCATGCGCAGCGCATAAACACAAAAATGAACATGAATAAACTTTTGCAAATTTTCTAGACCCAAAATTAAAAATTTTCAAATTGCTTATATTTTTGCGCAGATATAGAACCTGAAAGTTGAGTGTGAATAGACACTTTGTACTTTGAAACCGTATATTTCATTTAATAATCGACAAATCATAAAATCGTGCATTTTGGGTCTAGATAATTCACTTTTAATTATTTTTGCCATTTTTCGCATGTTTTTGTTTTTTAAACTTTTCAAAAAGTGGCCAGATTTGAAAGTGCTCAAAAAAGCCAAATTGGTCTACTTTTAACACGTGCCATACAAATCATCCTTACAGTTGTACAATAAGACTTTGTTTAAATGTAGAAGAAAAGTAGCGCTTTCTAACGATATAAAAAATATGCGCTAAAGTTAATTAATTATTGAAAACTAGCCTGTTGAAAAACACTGCACATTCGTTACTACCACCTTAAGCTAGATAATGTGCATACATGTAAATGTAGTTCCAGTCAAGTACTTTAAGGGGGCGCTCCGGGAATCGGGGGTTACATCGAAAATTGGCAAAATAATTGGCAAATGTCAAACCTTATTATACATATTTGTACTATGGCACAAAAGAACACTGGAGGTAAAAGTTGAAATCACGTGATCATGTCACGTGACTCCCAGAGCACCAAACGTGAGTGAATTTTCGGCAAACGATAACTCTGCTTATACTTTGCGTATAGTTACACTTTCTATACCAAAATTTAGCTTATGTGCTTCTCTAGTTGAACATTATTTTAGTTTTTAACATTTATGTCAGGTTTGAATAAAAAATGTCATTATGTGTTTTCGAAGTCGAACTCTGAGCAATAAAATTCATATAAAAAAATTTCTAAGTTTTATTTTAAAAAACTAAAAAATTGTTCAACTGCGCAGAGCCTAAGGCTATAATTGTGCAAAATTTTGTAGGAAAATATCTTACCAGCATTTTATAATCGAATGCCGAAAAATTGGTTTTGTATTCACACAGCCTATATTTGAGTCTGCTGCTTCTGAAAATGGTTTCTTGCGCAAATTTTTTGCACAGAACGCAATAAAATTGTTTTAATTTTTCATTACGACTAATAAAATTTACGTATCGTCTGTTTGAGAAACCTCAAAAAGCGTTGATGCACTGGCTTACTTGCTGAATTTGAAGCTAAAGCTACGTGCCATTCCTTCCTGCAAGGCTCATCACATGAACATGTAAATTTGAAAATTATAAAACTAAGCCTAAGCCTCAGCCTAAGCCCAAACTAACCCCCATAATAACACTGGGACTAAGCCTGAGCCTAAGCCTAAGCCTAAATCCTAATTTAAGGCTAAATTTGAGTATTTTTGAAAACGCACACGCACACTCACACGTGATGAGCCTTGCAGGAAGGAGAGCTCAATGCTAAAGCTAATCACCTAAAGCTATCACATATTCACATTGGCTTTAGTCATTGTTTGAGAATACGACTTTACCTTCACCCTACCTGTGGGTAAAGTTAGCCTAACTTTACCTGCAGGTAATTTTGAGAATACGGCCCCTGAAGAAAAATTACATCGATGGTGCTGTCTCAAAAATGCAAAAAAACTAACTTGAAAAACAAAGTGCATTTTTTATTACGACAGATTAAAAGACCGACAAGGCTCAACTTGGTCGGCAAATGTCACTAATGCACCTTAATTACATGCCCTTCATTCCCTCGGCGACCAAAAGCCACCCCAAGTCAACTTAACCCTTCCCTACAGCAGACCATCAAGTGGCTTTCCTTCTGCAAGGCTCATCACATGTTATGTAAACATAAATTTCAAAATTGCAAAACTTAAGCCTGACCCTCAGCTTAAGCTGAAATCCCAACCTCAAGCATAAACTTGAAAACGTACACGCACACTCACATATGTTGAGCCTTGCATGAAAGAGAGCTCAATACAAATCCCCAACTAATCGCTTAGCTTATCCCCACTAAGCCTAACACTAAACATAAAGGCCCGAATTCACATACTAAGAGTTATTCACATACTAACGCTAAGCGTTTGCTAAGTGTTAGCGCTTAATTTGCACTAAACTGTTATTCACAAAATAAACGCTTAAAAATTAGTGTTATACTAAACTTAGCGTTTAGCAACTTTTGTGCTTAGTTTTGGCTTTGGCTTGGAGTGCGCTCCCTGCTTGATGTGGATCCGGAATTCGTTATTTATCCGCATTTCCATTTGCTATTTATAAATCCGATTATAGATTTATTTAAATTACTATTTCTTATTAATAATATCTATTTTTCTCGAACTATACATTTGTAAAAAATGTTTTCAGCAGGTGGATTCCTGAAAAATGCAAAATCAGCTCTGCATGTTTCAGGGGGCATATCATGCAAAATATAAATTTTCAAATAGAAGTTCTTGAAGAAAAATTCCTTCGATTAAGATGCTCTACTCAAAAATGTAAAAAAACGAATTTGGACAACAAAGTGCATTTTTTTATTTTTGGCGATTAAACGAGCAAAATGGATCGAATTGGTCGGAAAATGTTACTAATATATCCTAAATTGCATGCCCTTTCTTCCCATGGCGGCCAAAAACCTCCCCCACTCTCCGTATCCCTTCCCCACACCATCCCCTAACTAAGCGCTTAGCGAGCTCCCGAGGTCCCTAAACTTAAGGGGGTAATGTCGTTTTCGTGGTTTTTGACATTTAAGTGTAAGTTTTGCGCCCACAGAACTCAAGCTAAAAACGGACTACGGCTTCGAAACTTTAACCACATTATCTTTAGGAAAATATCCCCACCCGTTTTTTTCCTTTTTTAAAAATAGTTTGTAGAGTCGGTGTTATGGGCTTTTGAAAATTGTAGAGAAAAGTCAAATTTCGTGATTTTTGCACGAAAATGTCATTTTCTCAACGTAAAAACGGCTTATCAACTATATCAAAAAAACGGGTGGGGATATTATGTCAGTGCATAACTGCAAAAAGTTTAGTAGTTGTTGGCTGATCTTGAGTTTCATAACTGTGGCGCAAAAATTAGTCAAAAAAATCGCTGATGCGGTGTATTCAAATGATAGCAGCAGTAAAATTGCAAAAGATAATCAGCTTTTAAATATAGTTTTTTAAAGCTAGAAGGTGTAAAAAAATGTAAAAAAGACCGTTTTAGTTTTTGTTGAGGTTAAGGGCAGTTATGGTAGTTTAAAAAAAACACCTAAAAACGCAATTACCCCCTTAAGCGCTTAATTCTAAGCCAAACACTAAATTTTAAGTATGTGAATACAAAATTGAAACGCTAAGTTAAGTGTTAGTGTTTGCTAAGCGCTTAAATAAACACTAAGTATGTGAATAACACTTAGCGCTTATAAGCGCTAACACTAAGTGTAAACACTAAGTTTAAGCGTTACACTTAGTATGTGAATACGGGCCAATGTGAATACAAAACCGAAACAATTGCGAAGCAGCTAAGCGAAGTGTACATAAGTACAGTACAGTGTGTGTATGTGTGTAACACTTAGGCCCGTAATCACATACTAAGTGCTGAAAAATAATAGAAAAGTTGCGGAAATTTGGCTGAAATTTGAAGGAAATATGAATGCAACATTACTGAAAAATAACTGAAAAGTTGTAGAAATTTAGCGGAAATATGACGGAAAATTAAATGAAACATTGCTGAAAATCAACGGAAAAGCTGCAGAAATTTAGCGGAAATTTGACTGAAATTTAAAGGAAATATTGCTGAAAAATAACAGAAAAGATACGGAAATTCAGAGGAAATGTGACGGAAATTAAGCCAAAATTAGACTAAAAATGTGTAGAAATAAAAGGAAAAGGAAAGTTGAAGGAAAAAAAGCAAAAGTTTAGGCAAAATATGTACTAAAACCGCACGAAATAAGTGTGAAAATTCAAGGAATACATATTTTAAAATTGGTTCAAATTGCATTTCCTCCATTTTTCCTTCATTTTTCGGTCACTTTTCGAAAAAATTTTTTCCTGTATATATACTCCGAACATAGGTCTAGTAGTGTGCACCCACACACAACGCACTTTCATAGTTATCCGCAAAATAAACCATTGATTGTGACTTGTGTAATAGCTAAGCTGCCTGAAGATATTCGCAAGCAGAAATTTTACTGTTTGTTGACGGTTATCAATGATCATAGCCATACGTGGGCAGGTGGCCGATTCTGGGGTGGGGGTTGAGCCACGGGGGGGGTGCGGAGCAACTTTTCCGCCCATTTTTGCTCCATGAGCCACCATTTTACCTTCGTGAGCCAATAATTTTAGAGTACCTCAAAAGTATTCTAGGGGGCCCCCCTAGATGTTGAAAGATGTTAAAACAATGTTAATAACATGTTAAAATATGTTAAAAACATGTTAAAAGCGTGTTAATCGAAAGTGCAAAAAACATATTAAAAACATTAAACCACTTTCTTCCTGTGGGGGGGGGTTGAACCTGAACCACCTGTCTGGAGGGGTGACGATGCCTTCTGGGGGGGTGAAAACCCCCCAAACCTCCCCCCACGCCCATGTATGATCATAGCTAATTAGTTTCGTTACCCTACTACGGCTAAGTTGTTATTAGCGAATATGAAACATTTTAGACTTGAGATATGCGGAATTTAGTTCGGTGTGCTTTATTGGGCTCCACCGTTGTGGGACGTCGCAGTCAAAGCACCATATCCTTAACGCTACATGTTCAAGAAGAGATTAACAAACGCCGTCAACAGGCGCTCATGGGCGGTGGCGAAAAACGCATCGAGAATCAGCATAAAAAGGTAGTCTTGGGAATTTACTATTACTTTTACAATTGAACATTTTTTAGGCTTTTACTGAATTAGTTTTTGCTTAGCGGCGGCAAGACGGTTAAACCTCTGCTTACTAAACCTTTTTTTACCTTGTTGGCCAAAGTTATTCAGCCATGACTCTTGCCAGTCTGTTCATGCACAACCTTAACAAAATTTGTTGGGGCAAGTGACGATAAAACACTATTTCTAGGCGAAAAATGGTTTTTTGTACGTAATTATAGCTTCACTGTATAGTAAGATGGGGTAAAAAATCCAAAATGATTATATATGTATATACAAGGTTTTTTGCTTTACTGGATTAAGTTTCTCGGGCAAACTTTTTTCCAACAATATATATCTCGCGTCTCGCGAATTTGCTCTACAAAACTACATATTAAAATTTTGCTCTGCATTATATACTAATTTTATGTAAATCCCAAAATAATGTAAACGTATTTTTACCCCCATTTTATAG